>OVBA01001205.1:0-47553 GCA_900406435.1 Lepidium aucheri
CTACCCCTCTACTAATAATCTAAAGATCCTAACTCTCATTGGTTTCAGATTTCAAATAGGCTTTATCATTCAGGTTCAATTACCCATAATCCAACCTAGCATCAACTCTCGTTGGTAGTGAAGGAATTNCTGGTTCTTGACAAACTTCTGGAAAGTTAACAACCTAAAATCATTGACTAGGTGATCAAGCTAATCTATGAATTAAACTCAAGTATTAGAAGGAAAATCTTCAATTCATCAATCCTATTTGTTCCCTAACAGTTGAATTCGAAAACCCTAGAATCCCTACATCCGATCTTAGATCTACTCAGACATAGAACAATGAATCAAGCAAATCATTATGAATTGAAACTGAAATTGCACTAAGAAATAGTAATAGGATTCAGAAATTCTTCTCAAGTGTGAAGAGATCTTCTTCCTAGCTTACAAACTCTAAAACTTCTATAAAAATCGTTCTTCAAAAGCTCAAAGACGACTTGCAAAAATAAAATAGGAAAAGAGTATTTATAGGTTTCAAAACAAGAGCTGAAAATCGTGAAATTAGGTTTCTTCAAAGGGCATCGATCGATCGATCCTTGTGTTGATCGATCAATCTTTGGATATTGAGTCGATCTCTTAGAAGCCAAGTCGTTCTTCAGATCGTGCGCATATTCCTTGTTAAAGCACTGATCGATCGATCCTTATGTTGGCCGATTGATCCTTCCTCTCGTGGAGAATACCAGAAAATGCTTCAAACTTCTTCAAAGTTCACCTTCAAGCATGATTCCAACTCTGAACATTTTTGACCTGAAATCTCAATAAAACACAGACAAATTCCCCAAATATAACCGTAATAATGAGCTCAAAACCGACAAAATATGAGGAACATCATTTGACCTCCTTGCTGTTGTGATTCAGGATCTTGATCTTTCCAACAGCTGTGATCTCACAAAATGTATCATTACCCATCAGTATTCTGCCACCATCTATCATTTCCAAATCAAACATTAGATCTTTCCTATAGGTCATATGATAGGAACAACTCAAATCTAATATCCATCCTTCCCTAGATGGGTGTTAAGTGACTGTTAGAACTTCTGGTTCTGTCCAGTCAACTGTACCAACACTTGCTTTAGCTTTATAATCTCTTGAATTATAGGAATTTCCATGATTCTTCTTTGGACAATCCTTCTTGAAGTGATCTCCACTTCCACAAACCCAACAAACCTTTTTGTTCTTTACTCGAGATTTACTCCTTGAACCTGATCTGCCATTTGATTCAATCTCTTCTCAGATCGACCTCTTGATTGAGATCCAACTAAACCTTCACCGACAGACTTCTGTTTGAGCAAGCCTTTACCCTTCAGCTCGTATTCAATAGAATACGCTAACTTGATAATCTCATCAACTGTTATTGTCTGCTTCCCGGGACTGTATTTCAAGGTGTGCACAAGGTTTTCAAAACACCTCGGAAGACTGTTTAATAGTATAGCCGCCTGATCTTCATCTTCCATCTTTACACCAAGACTTGAAAGCTCAGAAATCAAGTTGTTACCCATCTAGATTCTGATCTAGATTTTTATCCTCCTCCATTCGAAAACTATAGAATTTCTGCTTTAGATTAAATCTATGTGGCATAGATTTTACTTGATATGTATTCTCAAGTGCAGTCAACATTCTCTGAGCTGTCGTTTCCTTGAAAACTTTCCTCAGAACAATATTAGTCAGACTCATGCTCAACAGGTTCATGACCATCTTGTCTCTCAGCTTCTCCTGTTTGGCTCTCTTCTTCTTTTTAGCCTCAGTCGCTTCTACTGCTTTTCCTTTATCATCTTTAGGTTCATCTTATGATTCTGTATTAGTTGATTCCTGTATAACGTCATCTAAACCCAGAAGTTCAAGCTGAGCCAGAATCTTGTATTTACATAAGGAAAAACACCTTCACCATCAAACTTCTCCACCTCAAATCTACCTTGAGTTGGTTCCATCTGATCGTTTACCAAAGAACTGATCTCCTTAATACTCCGTTCTGACAGCTCTCTGAAACCTTCTGATGGACAAACCACAAACAACCGTTAACCTTACCACATATCTGATTAACCACAGAAGAAGATACAACTAATTGACTGAAATCCTGCAAAAGTCTGTTTAACAATACCGCAAACAGATACCCAGAAACCCAATCCTGATAACTGTCAACTACTACTGATAACCTGAACAACCCTTTGCAGCCAAGATGAAATCGAGAAACCAAGCCACTCATCAATACACAGATACACAACACACCACAACTCTGTAACTCAGAACAAATCAGAAAATACCCTATTGATCCCGATCAGAAAACACCATGCTGAAACTGCAGCCTGGCTCTGATACCACTGTTACCATAAAAGTTTAATTCACCTGTGTCCATTTTACCAATCAATGATCTGTTTACCAGATATAGTCTCCTGTGTTATTTTACAACCTGTTGTTCTTTCTGTGTTTGTTTGTTTTGTTTGTGTAATGAAAGCTAGAGAAAGACGCATAGTATTTACGAGTTCCCAAGATAAAACGTTGGTCAAGGTACGTCTCGCTGGAAAGCCTCCGGATAGCTTATATTAAATAGAAAAATACAAGTACAACCCTCACACCCTCCCGAGATGATCTACCCACAAGTTGATTACAAAATTAAGTTCTCACTACCTGTGTATCACTCTCTACAGATGTCTGTACAATCACCTATCTTTCTATTTTCCTCAGATCTCTGAAACGTGTTTACTAAGCTTAAACCCGAAGCTCTACACAATGTCTCTCTCTGCGGCTGAGAATAAATCCTAGAGAATGTCTTCACTTGGATGTGACTTAAATACCAGGTACTTATTCTTCATACGGTTTAACCTAAGCCCAAATAACAAGCAATTAAGTCACAGCCCATAGCAACCTGTTATGGACCATAAACCTGAGCTCAATACAACAGCAAGACTCCAACTCGCAAAACCGACACTGATTGCTATTTTTCTTGCTGCTACATTAACTTGGAATGAGAAGGAGAACTCGCATCTGCAAAACTGTTGACTTGATAAATTGAGTTGATCCATTAGAGTTCTAAAGTGAGACCACTCTTTAGGATTGTTAATGGCCTTGATAATGTCAGCATTTTCAATACCACTCAACGTTGTTGTACTAGAGATCAATAACATTTTGCATGGTCTACAATAGTTATCAAAAAGATGTTATCAAATTAGATGGAGACGGTGTCAACGCATCCCGAACATGATGTTTAAACAAACCATTTTGATTAAGAGATATCCATACTACTCCAACTAAAGACTCTGCTTTGGACCATGATACTTTGAGGTTACATTTAAGAACATGACCCGGCGGTGGGGGTTGGGGGTGGAGGGTTTCTTCCACTTACAATCTGTAGTCTAGTTCTGAGGCAGTGGATTTGGTGTTGTATGCGTTTCATCATTAATGTAAAAACCAATTTTAAGCATCTTCCAGAACCTTAACAATTAAGATACAGTCAAACCTTTTTAAATTAATAATGTCGAGACTTTGAAAAAATATTAATCTAGAGAGGTATTAATTTATCTATAAATTAATATTATTAATTTATAGTATTTAAAATTGTTAAAATTATTTTAAAATTGAGATTATATTTTATATTAATTTTTTGGAAGTTATAATTCTATTATTATTATGATTAAAAACCTAAACTGTTTTATTTTAGTAGCTTATACTTTTACAATGAAATTGATACATATTAAAATATGAAAAAATAAAGAAATTTTGACTATTTTTTGTGAGATATTATACTACAAAATCATAGTTTGAAAATAGAACACAACATCTATTTTATAGAGTCAAGCTCTAGGAAAAAAATTTGATCTTTTAAATCGTACTTTTATATATTAAATTGAATATATATATATATATATATATTTAGATAATTACTAATTTATAATATTATTAGGATAATATATTTACATAGGGGTTTCAAAGTAATTATTATCTTATTAATTTATTAAATCAGATCAAATTTTACACTGGTTCGACTCAGGACGAGAAAATTTTATTATTTTATAGAGGTTATTAATTTTATCAAGTATTAATATATTGATGTTATACAGTATCTTTATTAAGCATAGTGCCAATAAAGATTTTGCCATTTTTGTATTTCCGCTTTGCCATTTCTGTGCTTCCGCTCACTGCCTTTTCTTTGTTAATAACCATGTGGAGCATAAGAGCCATGGAAGAGCTTTCTTATACCTAGTTGTTGTATTCTTCTATTCCATCTGATTTAAAAGATTCTCCATATGCTCGAGAATTGTGCCATCAAACACAACTAAAAGACTAGGGATAAGAGATGTCCACCATATCTAATCAGCTATAGTGCACTCCAACAGCACATGCACATGACTGATGGACTCTTTGGCTTGATAATAGACTTTACATTCTGGACTCACATTCATGACATGAGATTGCAGGGAATCACGAAGAGCAAAGGCGTTGGAGAGCACCCACCACATGAAAAATTTGATGTTTTGCATTTTTTTTAAGCGTCATATTCTTATCTTGTAGCTATTAGTTCTTTTTACTCTTAACTGAATAAGCTCGATTCTTGGTGCGAGGCCAAATCCACTCATTACATTTATCTGGATCAGGTGGGAAACATAATACTCTTTCACCTCGTCTACAGGAAATAAGTCATGTAAAATATCAGTGTTTAAAGAGTCATTTCTCACTATCAGGTCTGACACCTTCATACTTGTATCTACATTGCTCATTTCATTCATAGGAATGCATGGCCAGACATCAAAAATCAATTTATCGCTCCACACCTTCGGGCTTAGGACATTTCCAATGGAATTCATGAATCATTTACTTAACAAATCAGAGCCATATAAGGTACTACGCCACACGTATGATGGCCTTGTGCCATGGCCTACCTCCATAAACTCTGTGTTTGGGTAGTACTTGGCCTTGTAAAGATGATTAAGAAGGGAGTTAGGAGCCTCTAGAAACCACCCATGCTTTTTTAGCAAGGAGAGCTTGTTTGAAATCCTGTATATCTTAGAAGCCAAGGCCTCCTTTTTCTTAGAATTACATTATTTCTTCCATGAAACTCAATGAACACTCTTCTTAATCATCCACACCAAAACCTGTTGAAGTGATTTTTTGGCATTGGAACTTTGTGAGTTTGAAACACAACATCACAAACATCGGGAGAGCCAATGCCATAAATTTGATTAAAACTTCTCATATCAACCAATAAACCGAAATTTAAGTCAATCTATTATAAACTTAGTACGTCCTTCTTGGATCCGCTAAGGCACTCTGAAAGACCAAGGTATTTCTCATCACCATCCTCTTTTGTGATTCCCATGTACAAGCCAAGGATTCTCTTAATAATAGGGTCAATCTTGCTTCCAAATGTGATGGCGGATTTATGGAAGTTGAACTCTTGACCCGAAACTTCTCTGTAGATACACAAGCAACAAGGAACTTCTGCTGCTTATTCGAAGTTGGTTTTACACATGAAAATGCTATCATCAACAAATAAGAACTGCTACATTGAGGGACAATTTCTTGTCAAACAAATTCCTGAGATGTTTCTATCTAGCTCTAATTTTTCATGATGTGTATGAGAGCCTCCACAGATAGAATAAAGAGAAAATAAGATAGGGGATATCCTTTTCTAAGTCCTCTATTCAGTTTAATGAAATCATCAGAGCTGCCATTCTAAAGAATGGAGTAAGCGACTGATCTTATACACTCCATAATCCAATACGTCAACTAGGAGTTAAAGCCCAGTTTCAAGAGTAGATCTTATAGAAAATTCCACTCAACTATATCGTAAGACTTAGATATATCTATCTTAATCCTTGTTACATTTTGTATTCACCTTGAAGGCGTGTAGCTGATGTGTGTGATTTTTGATAGTTTTAGAGTCGTATTTTAGGTCACTTTTCATCCGTTTAACTAGATTTTCTGTGCACTTAGGTCCGTCTAGGTTAGTTTTGTACTTTTTGCATTTGCATTTGAAGTTTTGGAGTTATCTAGGAAAAGGAGCAAAAAGGAGCAGAAAAAGAGCAAAACTGGAGCTAAGGATAAATGGAGCAGCTGCTGGAACATCTAGTTTTGCAATCTAGATCTTCCCCAATCCTCAGCTCTCACAAAATGAGGTGCGAGTAGATCCTTTTGGATCTCGAGGATGGGGCGATCGGAGGTGAATCCGTTGATTCCCTTGCCGAGCTAGCCATGATCTAAACTTCGATCTCTTCTAGCAAGACCAAGCTTAATGCTGATCTCTCCCTGATCAAGAATCTGATTTGGGTCGTGACCGAAAGCTAGAGCTAACAGGGTCAAAGACCAAGTGCCTTGTTAGTGATGGCTTGATCCGCTGAAGAGAGATCTAGCATATAGATTGGCTATTAGACGAGTTGGGCTTTGCTTTATGCATCCGGTTCGGCTTGATCACGGCGAGAGTTGGAATGGATCATCCGATTTGGATAGAGATCTTCACCGTGAGAGCGGGCCGGTCTAGCCAATATTCCGGTCTAGAGATCGTCCAAAGAATGTGACGAGTGGGATCGTTGAGTTTATCGCCCTTGTTATATTGGTGTGAGCGATGCCCCGAGCATTCACACTCAAGGGAACGGGATCCAACCGCCGGCGATCCAGAACAACAACTTTGAGATCAAAAGTGGACTGATCTCAATGGTCCAGAACAATAAGTTCCATGGCTTACCCTCGGAGGACCCCTCGACCATCTTGACGAGTTCGAGAGGTTATGTACACTTACTTTCATCAATGAAGTGAGTGAAGATGTACTGAAACTAAGGCTCTTTCCCTTTTCCTTTGGAGATAAAGCACATCAATGGGAGAAACACCTTCCAACCGGATCCATAACTACTTGGCCGGACTGCAAGCGCCTATTGCTCACCAAGTTTTTCTCAAATTCGAGGACAGAAAAGCTCCAGAACAATATCTCCAACTTCGTGCCGCAGAGCACCGAGTCTGTAGCCGAGGTGTGGGACAGATACAAGTCATACCAGTCCCAATGTCCTCATCACGGTTTCCCGGAGCACACTATCCTCTGCAACTTCTACCAAGGACTACACCCCAGGATCCGTATGCTCCTTGACACTGGAAGTCACAGAAGCTTTTTACAACAGGAGATTGATGAGGGAAGAGCATTGATAGAGAACCTCGCTCTAGCTGATGGTCAGTATGGCGAGGAGTACGACCGAGCTGTAAGGGGTACTTCTGATTCCGACACTTCCGCACGCAAAGAGTTGAAACAACTCCACGAAAAGTTGGACCAGCTGCTGATGGTCCATACCAAGCAAGTAAACCTTGTGGAAGAGGAGATGCTACTATTTCAACGTTCTCTATCAACTTAAGGTTACTTGATTAGTAGTGATAAGTACATGAGTCAATAACAAGAGAGTTAGATGGTTTGTAAGAGTATTAAGTGCTAGTTCAACATTCTCTATTCCAATTAAGGTTGCACGTGAGTCAATAACAAGAGAGTTAGACTGTATTTGAGAGTATAAGTACTAGTTAAACATTCTCTATCAATTTAAGGTTACTAAAGAAGTTGTGAAAAGCACATGAGTTAATAGCAAGAGAGTTAAATGGTTTGTAAGAGTATAAGTAATAGTTTAACATTATTTATCAAGTTAAGTTTACTAAAAAAGTGGTGAGAAGTACATGAGTTAATAACAGGAGAGTTAGACGGTTTTTAAGAGTATAAGAGCTAGTTCAACGTTCTCTATCAACTTATGTTTACTAAACAAGTGGCGAGAAGCACATGAGTCAAAAAAAAGAGAGTTAGACGGTTTGTGAGAGTATATGTGCTAGTTCAATGTTCTCTATCAACTTAAGGTTACTAAACGAGTGGTGAGAAGTATATGATCCAATAACAAGAGAGTTAGACGGTTTGTCAGAGTATAAGTGCTAATTCAACGTTCTCTATCAACTTAAGGTTTCTAATTAAGTGGTGAGAAGCACATGACTCAATAACAATAGAGTTCAACGGTTTTTAAGAGTATAAGTACTAGTTCAACATTCTCTATCAACTAAAGGATACTAAGAAAGTGGTGAGAAGCACATAACAAGAGACTTAGATGGTTTGTGAGAGTATAAATGCTATTTTAAAGTTTTCTATCAATTAAGGTCGCTTCTTTAGTAGTGAGAAGTACATGAGTTAATAACAAGAGACTTAGATGGTTTTTGAGAGTAGTAAGTGCTAGTTTAGTGTTCTTTATCAAGTAAGGTTGCACGTGAGTCAATAACAAGAGAGTTAGACTTTTTGTGAGAGTATAAGTGCTAGTTCAATATTCTTTATCAACATAAGGTTACTAAACAAGTAGTGAGAAGCACATGAGTTAATAGCAAGAAGTAAGACAGTTTGTAAGAGTATAATCTTAGTTCAACATTTTCTATCAACTTAATGTTAATAAACAAGTGATGAGAAGCACATAAGTCAATAATGAGAGAGTGTTCTCTATAAACTTAAGGTAACTAAACTAGCAGTGAGAAGCACATGAGTCAATAGCAATATAGTTAGACGGTTTGTGAGAGTATAAGTGCTAGTTCAATATTCTCTATCGACTTAAGGTTACTAGTGGTTAGAAGCATGCAAGCCAATACGAAGAGAGTTAGACGGTTTCTAAGAGTAAAAGTACTAGTTCAACATTCTCTATTAACTTAAGGTTACTAAACAAGTGGTGAGAAGGACATGAGTCAACAACAAGAGAGCTAGACGGTTTGTGAGAGTAGTAAGTGCAACTTAAACAACAATTTTCCTAAAAGTCGCAAAAGAAATTGAAAACTAGATTCTCAAAAACTTTCTTTTTATAAAAGTATGCGTGAACCATTTCCCGAAGGATATGTCCAGATAGTCCAAAGTCTTGATAGTTAGCTCTCGCTCTTCCCATAATTGACGAATTCATAGGTTCAATTCCTACTGGATGCACGCTAATGGGACCCTCCAATAAGTCTATTGGAATTGGCTCGGTATCAATGGAACTGCTTGAGACTGTCCCTTGATCCATAGGTCCTGGCACAAGGTTAGAATTCTAGTTCTTCCAGAGTGTCCGGTTTTGAGGGGGGAGATCATAGATTGCACCTTATCCTAATTTTGGACTATGTGGACACATCCTTCAAGGAAATTGTTCATGCTTGTTTACATCCAGTACCTGGCCAATGATTTGGGCTATACGCGTTCTCTATCAAGTTAAGTTTATTAAAAACATGGTGAGAAGCACATGAGTCAATAATAAGAGAGTTAGACGGTTTGTGAGAGTATAAGTGCTATTTTAACGTTTTGTATCAACTTAAGGTTGTTAAACAAGTGGTGATAAGCACATAAGTCAATAACAAGAGAGTTCGACGGTTTGTAAGAGTATAAGTGCTAGTTTAACGTTCTCTATCAACTTAAGGTTAATAAACAAGTGGTGAGAAGCACATAAGTCAATAATAAGAGAATGTTCTCTATAAACTTAACGTAACTAAACTAGTAGTGAGAAGCACATGAGTCAATAGCAAGAGAGTTACACGGTATGTGAGAGTATAAGTGCTACTTCAATGTTCTCTATCAACTTAAGATTACTAAAAAAGCGGTGAGAAGCATGTAATGCAATAACAAGGGAGTTAGATGGTTTATGAGAGTATAAGTGCTACTTCAACGTTCTCTGTTAACTTAAGGTTACTAAACAAGTGGTCAGAAACACGTTAGTCAATAACAAGAAAGTTAGATGGTTTGTGAATATATATATGTGCTAGCTCGACATTCTCTATCAGCTTAAGGTTACTAAACAAGTGGTGAGAAGCACATGAGTCAGTAATAAGATAGTTACACAGTTTATGAGCGCATAAGTGCTAGTTTGATGTTCTCTATCAACTTAAGGTTACTAAACAAGTGGTGAGAAGCACATGAGTCAATAACCAGAGAATTAGACGGTTTGTGGGAGTATAAGTGCTAGTTCAATGTTCTCTATCAGCTTAAGGTTACTAAACTAGTTGTGAGAAGCACATGAGTCAATAATAAGAGAGTTACATGGTTTGTGAGAGTATTAGTGCTACTTCAACGTTCTCTATCAACTTAAGGTTACTAAACAAGTGGTGAGAAACACGTGAGTCAATAACAAGAGTGTTAGAAGGTTTATAAGAATATATAAGTGCTAGTTAACCATTCTCTATCAACTTAAGGTTACTAAACAAGTGGTGAGAAGCATATGAGTCAATAATAAGATAGTTAGAGAGTTTATGAGCGTATAAATGCTAGTTCAACGTTCTCTATCAACTTAAGGTTACTAAACAAGTTGTGAGATGTATATGAGTCAATAACAAGAGAGTTAGACTGTTTGTGAGAGCATAAGTGCTAGTTTAATGTTCTCTATTAACTTTAGGTTACTAAACAAGTGGTGAGAAACACCTGAATCAATAATAAGAGAGTTAGATGGTTTGTGAAAGAATAAGTGCTAGTTCAACGTTCTCTATCAACTTAAGGTTACTAACCAAGTGGTGAGAAGCACATGAGTCAATAAGAAGAGAGTTAGATGGTTTGTGAGAGTATAAGTGCTTGTTCAACGTTTTCTATCAACTTAAGGTTGCTAAACTAGTGGTGAAAAGCACATAAGTCAATAACGAGAGAGTTAGACGGTTTGTGATAGTATAAGTACTATTTCAATGTTGTCTATCAACTTAAGGTTACTTTTTTTAGTACTGCAAAGTACATGAGTCCATAACAAGAGAGTTAGATGGTTTGTGAGAGTAGTAAGTGCTAGTCAATAACAAGAGAGCTAGACTTGTTGTGAGAGTATAAGTGCTAGTTCAACATTCTCTATCAACTTAAGGTTACTAAACAAGTAGTGAGAAGGAAATGAGTCAATAGCAAGAGAGTAGATGGTTTGTGAGCGTATAAGTTCTAGTTCAAGGTTCTATATCAAACTAAGGTTACTAAACAGGTGGTGAGAAGCACATGAGTTAATAACAAGAGGGTTAGACAGTTTTGACAGTATATGTGCAAGTTTAACGTTCTCTATTAACTTAAGGTTACTTTACAAGTGGTGAAAAACACATGAGTCATTAATAAGAGAGTTACACGGTTTGTGAGAGTAGTAAGTGCCACTTAAACATTTTTATCAAGTTAAGTTTACTAAAAAAGTGGTGAGATATGTATGAGTCAATAAAAAGAGAGTTACCCAGTTTGTGAGAGTATAAGTGCTAGTTCAACATTCTCTATCAACTTAAGGTTACTAAACAAGTGGTGAGAAGCACCAAAGTCAATAATAAGATAGTTAGACAGTTTGTGAGAGTATATATGCTAGTTCAAGGTTCTCTATCAACCTAAAGTTACTAATCTAGTTTTGAGAAGCAGATGAGTCAATAACAAGAAAGTTAGACGGTTTGTGAGATTATAAGTGCTAGTTCAATGTCCTCTATCAACTTAAGGTTACTAAACAAGTGGTGAAAAGCACCAAAGTCAATNAAAATTGTGAGAGTATAAGTGCATGTTCAACGTTCTCTATTAACATAAGTATACTGAACAAGTGGTGAGAAGCACATGAGTCAATAACAAGAGAGTTAGATTGTTTGGGAGAGTATAAGTGCTAGTTTAACGCTCTCTATTAACTTAATTTACTAAACAAGTTTTGAGACTCAGATGAGTCAATAACAAGAGAGGTAGAAGGTTTATGAGAGTATAAGTGCTAGTTCAACGTTCTCTATCAATTTAAGATTACTAAATAAGTGGTAAGAAGCACATAAGTCAATAACAACAGAGTTAGATGGTTTGTGAGAGTATTGGTGCTTGTTCAACGTTCTCTATTAACTTAATGTTACTAAACAAGTGGTGAGAAGCACACGAGTCAATAACAAGAGAGTGAAACAGTTTGTGAGAGTAGAGTGCTTCATAAACGTTCTCTATCAAGTTAAGTTTATAAAAAACGTGGTGAGAAGTACATGAGTCAATAACAAGAGAATTAGATGGTTTGTGAGAGTATAAGTGCTACTTAAACGTTCTCTATCTAACTTAAGGTTACTAAATAAGTGGTGAGAAACATGTGAGTCAACAACAAGAGAGTGAGATGGTTTGTGAGAATATATAAGTGCTAGTTTAATATTCTCTATCAGCGTAAGGTTACTAAACAAGTGGTGAGAAGCACATGAGTCAATAGTAAGAGAGTTAGACGGTTTGTGAGAGTATGAGTGCTAGTTCAACGTTCTCTATAAACTTAAGGTTACTAAACAAGTGGTGAGAAACACATAAGTCAATAAAAAGACAGTTAGACGGATTATGAAAGTAAAAGTGCTAGTTCAACGTTCTCTATAACCTTATGGTTACTAAAAGCGTGGTGAGAAGCACATAAGTCAATAACAAGAGAGTTAGACGGTTTGAGAGAGTATAAGTGCTAGTTCAACATTCTCTATCAACTTAAGGTTACTAAAGAAGTGGTGAGAAGTACATGAGTCGATAATCAGAGAGTTAGACAGTTTGTGAGAGTATAAGTGCTAGTTCAACGTTTTCTATCAACTTAAGGTTACAAAAAAAGTTGTGAGAAGCTCATAAGCCAATAACAAGAGAGCTAGATGGTTTGTGAGAGTATAAGTATTAGTTCAGTGTTATCTATTAACTTTAGGTTACTAAACAAGTATTGAGAAGCACATGAGTCAATAACATGAGAGGTAGATAGCTGGTGAGCGAATAAGTGCTAGTTCAACGTTCTCTATCTACTTAAGGTTACTAAACAAATGGTAAGAAACACCTGAGTCCATAATAAGAGAGTTATACAGTTTGTGAGAGTATAAGTGCTAGTTCAACGTTCTCTATCAACTTAAGTTTACTAAGTAAGTGGTGAGAAGCACATGAGTCAATAACAAGAGAGTTAGACGGTTCATGAGAGTATCAGTGCTAGTTCAACGTTCTTTATAACCTTAAGGTTACTAAACAAGTGGTGAGAAGCACATGAGTCAATAACAAGAGTGTTAGATAGTTTGTGAGAGTATAAGAGCTAGTTCAACGTTCTTTATCAGCTTAAGGTTACTAAACAAGTTCTGAGAAGCAAATGAGTAGATAATAAGAGAGTTAGATGGTTTATGAGAGTTTAATATTCTCTATCAACTAATGGTTACAAAACAAGTTGTGGGAAGCACATAAGTCAATAACAACAGAGCTAGACGGTTTGTGAGAGTATAAGTGCTAGTTCAATGTTCTCTATTAACTTAAGGTTACTAAACAAATATTGAGAAGCACATGGGTCAATAACTTAGGGTTACTAAACAAGTGGTGAGAAGCACCTGAGTTGATATAAGAGAGTTAGACGGTTTATGAGAGTTCAACGTTCTCTATCAACTTAAGGTTACAAAACAAGTTGTTAGAAGCACATAAGTCAATAGAAAGAGAGTTAGATGGTTTCTGACAGTAGAATTGCTATTTCAATGTTCTCTATAACCTTAAGGTTACTAAATAAGTGGTGGGAAGAAAATGAGCCAATAAAAAGAGTGGTAGACGGTTTCTGCGAGAATAAGTGTTAGTTCAACGTTCTCTATCAACTTAAGGTTACTAAACAAGTGGTAAGAAATACCTTAGTTCATAATATGAGAGTTAGACAGTTTATGAGAGTATAAGTGCTAGTTCAACATTCTTTATCAACTTAATGTTACTAAACAAGTGGTGAGAAGCACATGAGTCAATAACCATAGAGTTAGACGGTTTGTGAGAGACGTAAGTGCAACTTAAACGTTCTTTATCAAGTTAAGTTTATTAAACATGAGGTGAGAAGCATATGAGTTAATAACAACAGGGTTAGAGGGTTTATCAGAGTATAAGATCTAGTTCAACATTCTATAGTAGCCTAAGATTACTAAACAAGTGGTTAGAAGCACATGAGTCAATAGAAAGTGAGTTAGACGGTTTATGAGAAAGTAAGTGCTAGTTAACCATTCTCTATCAACTTAAGGTTACTAAGCAAGTTGTGAGAAGCACATGAGTCAATAACAAGAGAGTTAGATGGTTTGTGAGAGTATAAGTGCTAGTTCTATGTTGTCTATTAACTTAAGGTTACTAAATAAGTTGTGAGACAAACATAAGTTGGTAAAAAAAGAGCTAGACGGTTGTGAGAGTGTAAGTGCTAGTTCAACGTTTTCTATCAATTTAAGGTTACTTGTTTTGTAATGAAAGCACATGAGTGAATAACAAGACAGTTAGACGGTTTGTGAGAGTAGTAAGTGCTAGTTAACCTTTCTCTATCAATTAAGGTAGTACGTGATTCAATAACAAGAGAGTTAGACTGTTTATGAGATTATAAGTGCTAGTTTAACATTCTCTATCAACTTAAGGTTACAAAACAAGTTGTAAGAAACACATTAATGAATAACAAGAGAGCTAGATGGTTTGTGAGAGTATAAGTGCTTATTCAACGTTCTCTATTAACTTAAGGTTACTAAACAAGTATTGAGAAGCACATGAGTCAATAACAAGAGTAGTAGACGGTTTGTGAGAGAATAAGTGCTAGTTCAAGGTTCTCTATCAACTTAAGGTTACTAAACAATTGAAGAGAATCACATGAGTCGATAACAAGAGAGTTCGACGGTTTGTGAGAGTATAAGTGCTAGTTGAACGTTCTCTATCATTTAAGATTACTAAACAAGTGGTGAGAAGAATATTAGTCAATAACAAGATAGTTAGATGGTTTGGGAGAGTATAAGTGCTAGTTCAAATTTTCTTTCAACTTAATATTTCTAAACAAGTGGTGAGAAGCACATGAGTACATAACCAAAGAGTTAGACGGTTTGTGAGAGAAGTTAGTGCTACTTAAACGTTCTTTATCAAATTAAGTTTATTAAACAAGTGGTGAGAAGCTCATGAGTCAATAACAAGAGGGTTAGACGGTTTGTGAGAGTATAAGTGCGAGTTCAACGTTCTCTATCAACTTAAGGTTACTAAACAAGTGGTGAGAAAGATGTGAGTGAATAACAAGAAAGTTAGACGGGTTATGAAAGTTTAAGTGCTAGTTCAACGTTCTCTATTAGCTTAAAGTTACTAAACAAATGGTGAGAAACACATGAGCCAATAATAATTGAGTTAGATGGTTTATGAGAAAATAAGTGCTAGTTCAACATTCTCTATCAACTGAAGGTTACTAAACAATGTGTGAGAAGCACATAAGTCAATAACAAGAGCGTTATACGGTTTGTGAGAGTATAAGTGCTCATTCAACTTTCTCTATCAACTTAAGGTTACTAAACAAGTGGTGAGAAAGATTGAGTAAAAAACAAGAAAGTTAGACAGCTTATGAGAGTATAAGTGCTAGTTTAACGTTCTCTATTAGCTTAAATTTACCAAACAAGTGGTGAGGAACACATGAGTCAATAATAAGTGAATTAGATGGTTTATGAGAAAATAAGTGCTAGTTCAACATTCTCTATCAACGGAAGGGTACTAAACAAGGTGTCAGAAGCACATAAGTCAATAACAAGAGCTTTAGACGGTTTGTGAGTGTATAAGTGCTAGTTCAATGTTCTCTATCAACTTAAGGTTACTAACAAATGGTGAGAATCAGATTAGTCAATAAAAAAAGAGTAAGACAGTTTGTGAGAGTATAAGTGCTAGCTCAACATAATCTATCAACTTAAGCTTACTAAACAAGTGGTGAAAAGCACCTGAGTAAAAAATAATAAAATTATACGGTTTTTGAAAGCATAAGTGCTAGTTCAATGTTCTCTATCAACTTAAGCTTACTAAACAACTGGTGAGAAGCAAATGAGCCAATAACAAGAGAATTAGACGCTTTGTGAGAGTATTAGTGCTAGTTCAACGTTTTCTATCAACTTAAGATTACTATACAAGTGGTGTGAAGCACATAAGTCAATAACAAGAGAATTAGACGGTTTAGGAGAGTATAAGTGCTAGTTCAACATTCTCTATCAACTTAATCTTACTAAACAAGTCTTGAGAAGCACATGAGTCAATAACAAGAGAGTTAGACGGTTTCTCAGAGTATAAGTGCAAGTTCAAATTCTCTTTCAACTTAATATTTCTAAACAAGTGGTGAGAAGCACATGAGTAAATAACTACAGAGTTAGATGGTTTGTGAGAGAAACAAGCGCTACTTAAACGTTCTCTATCAAGTTAAGTTTATTAAACAAGTGGTGAGAGCTCATAAGTCAATAACAAGAGGGTTAGATGGTTTGTGAGAGTATAAGTGCAAGTTCAACGTTCTCTATCAACTTAAGGTTACTAAACAAGTGGTGAGAAAGATTTGAGTCAACAACAAGAAATTTAGACGGTTTATGAGAGTATAAGTGCTACTTGAACGTTCTCTAATAACTTTAAGTTACTAGACAAGTGGTGAAGAACACATGAGTCAATAATAAGTGTGTTAGACAGTTTATGGGAAAATAAGTGCTAGTTAACCATTCTCTATCAACTGAAGGTTATTAAACAAGAAGTGAGAAGCAAATAAGTCATTAACTATAGAGTTATACAGTTTGTGAGTGTATAAGTGGAGTTCAATGTTCTCTGTCAACGTAAGGTTACTAACAAGTGGTGAGAATTAGATCAGTCAATAACAAGAGAGTTAGACGGTTTGTGAAAGTATAAGTGCTACTTCAACATTATCTATCAACTTAAGGTTACTAAACAAGTGATGAGAAGCACCTGAGTCAAAAATAATAAAGATACACGGATTTTGAAAGCTTAAGTGCTAGTTTAACGTTTTCTATCAACTTACGGTTACTAAACAACTGGTGAAAAGCAAATGAGTCAATAACAACTCTCAATTCGAAAATCCAGGATTTGATTGATGTCCTTTCAGAGAAAAAAGAACGAATGGCTCTTGTAGAATTCCCAAGATTATTTCTTCAATTAAGAAAAGAGCGTAGAATAAATAGAGAGGTAGAAATTTCTCAAACGAATCGCTCTATCTCCAGTAAGCGTCGTATTATTCTTTCTTGGTATGAGCGAGATAAGGACTAATAAAGATACCAATTGTTAATCAAAAATAGAAAGTGTTCAATTCTCTTTTTTTTTAGTAAGATCTTAGTTAGACAGTTTATGAGAGTATAAGAGCTAGTTCAATGTTCTCTATCATCTTAGGATTACTATATAAGTGGTGTGAAGCACATAAGTCAATAAAAAGAGAATTAGACAGTTTGTGAGAGTATAAGTTCTAATTCAAAATTCTCTATCAACTTAATCTTGCCAAACAAGTCTTGAGAAGCACATGAGTCAATAACAAGAGAGTTAGATGGTTTCTGAGAGTAGTACGTGCTACTTAAATGTTCTCTATCAAGTTAAGTTTACTAAACAAGTGGTATGAAGCACATGAGTCAATAACAAGAGAGTTAGATAGTTTTTGAGAGTATAAAAGCTAGTTCAACATTCTGTATCAACCTAAGGTTACTAAACAAGTGGTGAAAAAAAGACGTGAGTCAGTAACAAGAGAGCTAGACAGTTTGTCAGATTATGAGTGCAAGTTCAACATTCTCTATCAACTTAAGGGTACTAAACAAGTGGTGAGAAGCACAATAGTCAATAACAAGAGAGTTAGACGGTTTGTGAGAGTATAAGTGTTAGTTGAATGTTCTCTATCAACTTAAGGTTACTAAACAAGTTGTGAGACGCACATAAGTTAATAACAAGAGAGTTAGACAGTTTGTTAGAGTATAAGTGCTAGTTTAACGTTTTCTATCAACTTAAGGTTACTAAACATTCTCTACCAATTAAGGTTGTACGTGAGTCAATAAAAGGAGAGTTAGACTGCTTGTGAGATTATAAGTGCTAGTTTTGAGTTCTCTATCAGCTTAAGGTAACTAAACTAGTTCTGAGAAGTACTTGATTCAATAGCAAGAGAGTTAGATGGTTTGTGAGAGTATAAGTGCTAGTTCAATGTTCTCTATCAATTTAAGGTTACTAAGAAAGTGGTGAGAAGCACATGAGTCAATAACCAGAGAGTTAGAAGGTTTATGAGTGTATAAGTGCTAGTTCAATGTTCTTTATCATGTCAAGGTTACTAAACAAAAGGCGAGAAGTAAATGATTCAATAACAAGAGATTTAGAGGGTTTATGAGATTAGTAAGTGCTACTTAAACATTCTCTATCAAGTTAAGTTTACTAAAAAAGTGATTAGAAGCACATGAGTAAATAACAAGATAGTTAGACGGTTTGTGAGAGTAGTAAGTGCTAGTTAAACTTTCTCTATCAATTAATGTTGTACGTGAGTCAATAATAAGAGAGTTAGACTGTTTGTGAGATTATAAGTGCTAGTTTAACGTTCTCTATCAACTTAATGTTACTAAACTAGTTGGGAGAAGCACCTAATTCAATAGCAAGAGAGTTAGATGGTTTATGAGAGTGTAAGTCCTAGTTCAACGTTCTCTATTAATTTAAGGTAACTAAAAAAGTGGTGAGAAATACATGAGTCAATAAACAGACAGTTAAACGGTTTGTGAGTGTATAAGTGCTAGTTCAATGTTCTCTATCATGTCAAGGTTACTAAACAAGTGGCGAGAAGGAAATGAGTCAATAACAAAAGATTTAGACGGTTTGTGAGATTAGTAAGTGCTACTTAAACGTTCTCTATCAAGTTAAGTTTACTAAAAAAGTGGTGAGAAGCACATTAATCAATAACAAGAGAGTTAGACGGTCTGTGAGAGTATAAGTGCTAGTTCAACGTTCTCTATCAACTTAAGGTTACAAAGAAAGTGGTAAGAAGCACATGAGTCAATAACAAGAGAGTTAGACAGTTTGTGAGAATATAAGTGTTAGTTCAACGTTCTCTATCAACTTAATGTTACTAAACAAGTGGTGAGATGCACATGAGTAAATAACAAGAGAGTTAAACGGTTTTTGAGAGTAGTAAGTGCTACTTAAACGTTCTCTATCAAGTTAAGTTTAAAAAACATGGTGAGAAGCACATGAGTCAATAACAAGAGAGTTAGACAGTTTGTGAGAGTATAAGTGCTACTTCAACGTTCTCTATCAACTTAAGGTTACTAAACAAGTGGTGAAAAACACGTTAGTCAATAACAAGAGAGTTGGATTATTTGTGAGAATATATAAGTGCTAGTTCAATGTTCTCTATCAGCTTAAGGTTATTAAACAAGTGGTGAGAAGCACATGAGTAAATAATAAGATAGTTAGACAGTTTATGAGCGTATATGTGCTAGTTGAATGTTCTCTATTAACTTAAGGTTACTAAACAAGTTCTGAGAAGCACATAAGTCAATAACAAGAGAGTTAGACGGTTTGTGAGAGTATGAGTGGTAGTTCTTATGTTTTCTATTAACTTATGGGTACTAACAAGTGGTGAGAAGCACATAAGTCAATAACAAGAAAGTTAGGTGGTTTCTGAGAGTATAAGTGCTAGTTCAATATTCTCTATCAACTTAAGATTACTGAACAAGTGGTGGGAAGCACATGAGTCAGTAACAACAGAGTTAGACGGTTTGTGAGAGTATAAGTGCTAGTTCAACGTTCTCTATCAACTTAAGATTACTAAACAAGTGGTGAGAAGCACGTAAGTCAATGAGAAGAGAGTTAGACGGTTTGTGAGTGTAAGTGCTAGTTCAACGTTCTCTATCAATTTAATGTTACTAAAAAAGTGGTAAAAAGCACATGAGGCAATAACAGAAGAGTTAAACAGCTTGTGAGAGTAGTAAGTGCTACTTAAATGTTCTTTATCAAGTTAAGTTTATTAAACAAGTTTTGAGAAGCACATGAGTCAATAACAAGAGAGTTATACGGTTTGTGAGAGTATAAGTGCTAGTTCAACGTTCTCAATTGGCTTAAGATTACTAAACAAGTGGTGAGAAGCACATGAGACAATAATAAGAGAGTTAGACTGTTTATGAGAGTATAAATGCTAGTTGAACATTCTCTATCAACTTAAAGTTATTAAATAAGTTATTAGAAGCACATAAGTCAATAACAAGAGAGTTAGATGGTTTTTGAGAGTAGAAATGGTAGTTCAACGTTCTCTATCAACTTAAAGTTAGTAAAAAGTGGTGAAAAACACATAAATCAATAATAAGAGAGTTAGACGGTTTGGGAACGAATATTTACAAGTTATATGGAGAAGAAGGTGAGTCTGTTAATCAAATTCTTTTCTCTTGTCCTTACGCTAGACCAATTTGGGCTCTCTCCTTTTTCCCATCTCTAGAACACGGGTTTCAAGAGCACTCCACTCCGCAAAACATTAACTTCATCATTGATCCTAACTCAGTCAAATATTTCCCAAACATATCAGCTGCCTATGTCCTTGGATAGTCTTGCCCTTTGGGAGAAAAGAAATTTCTTTTTTTTCAAACATAAAATGATTTTCACAGTGGATCCAGTTGGGAAAATAAGGAATGAAAGTGTTAACTACTATACGGTACATATTGCAGACGAGGAAGATCACATTGAAGTGAATACTCCCACTAAGAAACGATAGACCTCATGGAAGCCACCACCAAAATCATGGCTGAAATGTATCTTAGGAGTTTTGTGGAACAGAGACAACAATACTGCAGGAATTGGTTAGCTGCTACCAAACAGACAAGGTCATGGTTTCCTCCATGGTCGTTGTAGTTTTACCTCGGTATTCTCTCAAGAAAATGCTCACTTCAAGAGCTGATTATGGACTATGCAAAGCATGAAAACTTTGCAGATCAACAAGGTAATTTTTGGTGTAGATAACTCAGTTTTGCTTGGTGTTACCAAAAGACCAAATTCTTAGCGTAACTACAAATCTCAATCTGAAGCTCTCCATCATGTATTGAAGTTAATTTTCTCATGGAATATTCTTTTGGAAAACAGAACTGTTAACAAAAGTGCCTACCTTATAGCTCATAGGGCTTCTACTTTGGATCATTGGCAATCTTACATTACGGCAGATTTTCCTTTATGGATTAATTATTGTTTAAGATCGATTCATATTAGCCATAGTGTGTAATCCTCTGTTCATTTTGATTGGGTTTGAATCCCTTTTGGTTGTATATGAATGTTGGTTAATGATTAATATCGATGAAAAAAGGATAAGTTTCTATAGAAAATAGACGCCGTCGCTTGCACTTTCGTCTCCTCTAGTTGACATGCTCAAAGGTTAGTCTTGACTCTTAGTTCTCTCAGACAGTCATACGTATGCGTTAGGCCAAGAGAGGACCTAATTCTTCTTTAGGGTTTCCTTAAACATTCAATCTCAATCGTCCATCAAAATAGAGATTTATTAGAAATAAACTTCTTATTTCCATTATTATTAAATACTAAATCCATTAAATAATAGCAATACCCAATAAGAAATCACATCACTAAAAGACCACATAATATAGAAAAAGAATAATATATAATATTCCTTACAATCTCTCACTTGATCGTTAGTAAGATCGATTAATGTTTTCTTTTATGGAATCATAAGGCCGGCATAATATGCTATATATTTTTATTTTCATTTGGTCATCATAAGTGTCTTGACTAATCTAACATTTAATGAGAGTCATAGCGGTCGCATATCATTCTGCAACATAATCCCTTCCATGTACTACTACACTAACTGTCATTATAGCTAGACCATAAGCATAGTGGAGTTATCGTAATGGTCCCTATAATGTCTTAAATAAAGACGTATTCTGTTGTCATAAACCAATATCAATAATGTGTGCATATTGGAAACTGAATATAAAAGATGCAAAAGTCAACTAAGCGCTTAAGTCTTTCAAACTTTCAGCATGCTTCTCAAAAGTCTTTGGTGGTAGTCCTTTCGTAAATATGTCTGCTATCATATCTTTAGTGCCTATGTGTTCAATGACAATCTTTCCTCTTTTGACATCTTGCTTAAGTGATAGATATTTGAGGTCTATGTGTTTGGCTCTTTTAGATATCCTATCATGCTTTGAGAAGAAGATTGCAGCTTGATTGTCACAGTAAAGAGTTAAGGGCTTTTCAACAAATCTTAATGCCCCAAACTCTGACACAAAATTCTGCAACCATGCTCCTTGAATAAAAGCCTCGTAACATGCCACGTACTCAGCCTCCATAGATATGCATAGCCAAGAGTGCAATATCTTGAGTCATGACATCCACCAAAATCTGAGTCTGAAAATGCAACCATCTGTGGATGTGTTGATTTCCTATATGTGAGCATGTAGTTCCTTGTCCCTTTAGGTATCTCAACACTTTCTTTACAGCTTGCCAATGAACGAGTCCTGGATTACTTTGAAATCTACCCAACATGACAACTACGTGGGTTATATCAGTCTTGTACAGACCTAAGCATACATCAAACTTCCCACTAGAGATGCATAAGGATACTTTTGCATTTCATTATGTTCCGTTTCATTCTGCAAACATTGCTTAAGAGTAAGCTTGTCACCTTTCTGCATATGAACAATGCTAGAAGAACACGTCATCATGCCAAATCTCATAAGAACTTATATCGATATATGCTTTCTGAGACAGCCCTACAATTCCAAGTGATTTATCATGGAATATTTCAACTTCTATCACATAGGATGCCTCACCCATATCTTTCATCTTAAAGTTCTTAGATAGATAATTCTTAGTCTCATGTAATAAACTAAGATCACTGCTGGCCAATAAGATGTCATCAATATACAGTACGAAAAATATGAACTTACTCCCACTGATCTTGAGGTATATACATGGATCTACCATATTTTTGGTGAAACCGAATTTCGTAATGGTTTCATCAAACTTAAGATACCATTGCCTTGAAGCTTGTTTCAGTCCATATATTGATTTCTTAAGTCTACAGACCATGTCTTCTTGACCTTCGATTATGAAGCCTTCGGGTTGACACATATAGACTTCTTCTTCCAAGTCTCCATTAAGAAAGGTGGTCTTCACATCCATTTGATGTAACTCGAGATCATACCGAGCTACTAATGCCATGATAATTCTGAGAGAGTCTTTCCTCGATACTGGGGAAATGTCTTGTTGTAATGAATGCCCTCTTTCTGATTGAGAACTTTGGCTACAAGTCTTGCTTTATGTCGTTCGACATTGCCATTACATTCGAGTTTGGTCTTAAAGATCCAATTACACTCGACTACTTTGTGTCCTTCTGGCAAAGGAACTACCTTACGAACTTCATTTTCAGCCATAGAGTTCATTTCATCCTTCACGGCATCAGTCCATTTATCATAATTAACATCATTAATGGCTTGTGAATAAGAAATTGGATCTTTAATGTTCATTTCACCAGATTATACATGATAAAGCAAATAATCATCAGAAATAACTAGTCTCTTTTGACGAGTAGACTGTCTTAATGCTGGTTTCTCTTGTGCTTCATTGTCATTATCGGCGATATTCTCTTCATGTAGTGGAGGATCGGTCACATGATTTTCCACATTGTCCAACGGTTCAACAATGGGAAGATTCCTAGAAACATTCGTAATCACAGGTAAAGGGACATTCACCCTAACTTCCTGTATGACCACATCCTGAACTTTATCACTCCCACTAATTTTGCCATTCTCATAAAACTGGCATTACCGGTTTCAACTATTCTTGTACTATGGTTTGGACAATAAATTTTATATCATTGGGACTTTTCAGGGTAACCAATAAAGTAACCACTGATTATTCTGAAATCCAGTTTCTTTTCATGTGGATTATAAATTTTTGCTTCAACTGGACAACCCCAAACATGGAGGTGTGACAGACTAGGTATCCAGCCTTTGCACAATTCAAAAAGAGTCTTTTGAACTGCCATGGAGAACCAGACGTTGTGTATTGAGCAACAATTCCTAATTGTTGTAGGAGTTTGGCAAAAGGACCAGGATGTTGTCCTGTTTCATCATATCTGCCATAAAACTCACCACCTTTATCAGACCTAATGATTTTCACTTTTCTATCTAATTGTCTCTCAACTTGAGTAATGAATGCTTGTACAACATTCACGGATTGATACTTTTCATGCAAAAGATAGAGATAACAATAACGTGAATAATCATCGATAAAAGTAATAAAGTACTTTTAGATACAAGGAAATGATTCAGTTCCAGAGCAGAATAAAAAAACTTTATTTGTCTTTACATTTTATCCAACTATAAAAAAACTCAAAGGAATTGATGGGGGCCCGCACAAGCGGTGGAGAAGAGGATTAGAGAACGTGGCTACAAACCACAAATTTATGAAACACACTATAAGTATACGAAAGACCAAGATCTTGGGATTGGACGTCGGTCCACGACCCCTGGATACCGAAGGCATCCTTGGGGTGATCTCGTACCAAAAGTTGGAACGTCAAAAGGTCCAGTTATGTTTTTATGTATGATTTCAAGAAGCTGTGTACTTCTGGTGGCTCATTTCTTAGTATGGTTAGTTTACTTACCCTTAATGCAATCTATACATTCTTTATTGTTGGAGAAGTCAATATGCGGAACGACTCCATCTTTAACCAACCTTTTAATTCTTTCACTGGAAATGTGTCCCAGACTTTTATGTCACAGAAAGTAATAATCATTCGCACATGTTTTGCGCTTAAGACCACAATTAGCTCGCAGGATAAGATGTATTTCATAAGTCTTATCAGCCATAATTAACATATAAAGGCCATCAATTAGTTTTCCAAAACCAATTTTATTGGAGTTCAGAAATAAGTTGAAATAACCATCTTTTTTACTGGAATGAAAACCAACCAAATCAACTTTACTTAATGAAACTAAATTATGGGAAATAGATGGAATATAAAGAGTTTGAAGTAAATCCAAACAAAATTTACTATCTAAAATGAGACGATAAGTGCTAATAGCTTCAAGTGGCGCTTTGTCTCCGTTTCCCATAAATATGTAATTTTCACTTGCTTTTATGGTTCAGATTGTAAAGAATCCCTGCAAGGAATTGGTAACATGTACATTAACACCACTATCAATCCACCAAGCTTTAGAAGAAACCTTAGCAAAGTTAGATTCAGAAAATCTTATGTACCCCATAAGATTACCTTTCTTTTCGAACCATTGCTTTCTTTTATGGCAATCTTTCTAAAAGTGTCCAGACTTCTTGCAGAAGTTACATCTGTCATCTTTCTTTGCTTTCTTCTCTTCAACTTGATTGGAGTCATAAGCTATGGGTTGTGCTACTTTATGGCTCATTTTATGCATTTTTCCAGCTTTAGATCTAGCTCTTGGAATAACATAGATTAGTTTTAGATATTTTGATTAATAAATTTTTAGTAAGATTTGTTTCTATTTTATTAATATATATTACTTTAATTTTTTTAATTAAAGGATTGATTTGAATGAATATCCAATAAATTATATTCGATAATTATAATCTTCAAATATTATCAATGTATATGTTAGAAATTCAAGGTATATTCATGTCTCTTACAATATAAAGTTTGTTTCTAAATCGATTAACAAACAATATTTTAAAATTTAAATAAGGATATGTAATATTTTATTCTATATATATACATATATATACTTTGTTTTTTAAACTATTTATTCTTGTTATAGATATTTTATAGCGAGATATGTAATATAATTTTTCCCAGTAAAATAGTACATAAATATATTGAATATATATAGAAACATTTATTAATTATTTATTATTTAGGTTTTCAGGTATTATAATTTTTGCATATAAATTTTGTTCATTCATGTCATTTAAATTTTTAAAATCATGTTCTTTAAAAATTTTAGACCTGTATTCATTTAAAATTTTTATCCTTGTTCACTTAGGTTTTAAATTTAAAGTTTTTCATTTTTCATAAATTTATAATGTTTAGTTAACATAAAATTAAACTATCAATTAAATATTAAAATAATCAATTAATTATATTCGATAGTTATAGCTTTCAAATATTAGCAATGAATAAGTTAGAAATTCAAGGTATGTTCCATCTTCATATGATTGAAACTTCATTTTTAAATTAGTTAGCAAACAAAATTTTAAAATTTAAATAATGATAAGTAATAGTTTACATAATATATATATTCTGTTTTTAAAGTAGTGAAAATATGAAATATATACTTATATAAATGTTAATGGTATCTATAAAATCAATAGCATCTCAAAAAAATTATATATAATTTAGGTTTTGCAACACTATGATTTTTCGTATATAATTTTTTTCTATAATTTAAGTTGTTAGACTCATTATATTTTAGATTGTTAGACCTCTATTCATTCAAATTTTTACACCTATGTTTATTTAAGGTTTAAATTTAAACTGTTTTTATTTGTTAAAATTTCACAATATTTAGTAAACATGAAATAACATTATCTAAAATATTCAAAAATATTGAAAAGCTTCAGTTAAAAATTTTTAGCGGATTTTCAAAAATACTCCTATTGGGAGACAAAAATGGTTTCACGGGTTATGTTTTGAAAAAAGCATTTTGAAAAGGGCATTATTAGTAATTCCTCAATCTTTTTATTCGATAGAGAAATTTAAAATATTTCAAAATCAAAATGAATAATTAATAAATATTAGGTTCGTTGGAGGTGACCTTTAGTAAATGTATTAAAAAAATAGTGTATAACTCAGAAAAATTGGATATTCAAATCGTATTTTTATGGATTGATTGAAACCAAACATCCCAATATACTTCTGTTTTCCTTTATGTCTTCATATTAGCTATTAAATAAATAAGAATATATCCTTACATTTATAGTATATTCGTTTGCATTTAATTTTTTATTATTCCAGAAATTAGAAAAATAATATAATTAAAAAAATTTAGAAATTTATAATTTATACAAACAATAGCCTATATAGTAATTATATATTAATTAGTTAAAAATACTATATATAATAATTATATTTTAAAAATATAATAATATACTGTTTGACATATTAAACCAAATTATATAATTATTATATATAATGTTTAAAAAATATAAATGTACTAAAGCAATATTAGTTTTTTAAAAAAAATCTCAAATATTATGTAGTGTATAGAATTATATATATATATATATATACTATTTTGATACTAAATATTTTATAAAAATATTAAATATGAGTAAGAATATTACATAAAGTTTTATCTTATATATATACAATTAAAGTTTTAAAATAAAAACAATAAAATATATTTTTATATATATTATGGAATATATTGAACTATTTTTTATTTTATTTTATTAAAAATTACGAATTTGAAAAATTCTATAATTTGAATCTCAAATGAATATGTAAGAAATTTAAATATTCAAATTTAATATTTTTCCTTTTTGTGTTCATATTAGTTATTAATAAATAAGTATATATCCATATATGTATTAGTATATTTGTTTGCATTTAATTTTTAAATATTTCAAAATTTTGAAAAATTAATTTATTTGGATAAATATAAAAATTGATAGCCTAATAATTATATTTTAAAAATATATATTTGTCATAGGATTTCAATTTTGAATGATATAATTTGAGATTCATATTTATTTAAGATATATCCACATCTAATAAAATATTATTAATGATTGACGAAATTCCAATATTTAATATTTGACCAAAAATTAGTTATGATATATTTAAATAGATGAGTTATATTCCAAAAATTAGATTTCAAAAATTAGGATATTCTATGGTTATTTAAGGAAAAAATAAGATTTTAAAAATATTTAAATCAAATTCTAAAAATTAAGATATTTTATGGTTATTTAAAGAAACAAAATGATAATTAGTCATAAAGAAAGGAATTTGTTAAAGATTTTCTAATAATAGTATTAAATAATAAGATTTCTGATGAATTATGTATCAAATATAGAAAATATTCAAAATTAGTCTACACTAACTATATAGGGTGTGATGTAAAGGATTAACACTAAGATTATTACAACACTAACCTTTCCAAAAATTTCGAACTATAATAATTAAATAAAATCTCTAATAGCATTCTAAATAAATATGATTGATTCCGAAGGATTCATTGAAAATGCTTTCTTGTATAGTAGATAAGCCGCTTGCAATGCTCGGATGAAGGAGAATCTTTGAATCTTTTGTTGAATTCAAAGCCTCACTTTTAACATTTGTCTGCAAGAGCTGCTTTCACTTTCCATCTGTTTGCTCTCAAGCCAAAACTTGGCCATCACTTAACACAAATGCTTCTCCTTCTAATCCTCTGGTTCACCCAGATGTCTCTGTCTATCCTCTTTACATCTTTCCTCAATTATAAATTTCCTTTGACCAACCATTAAATTTTCCCAAAACAGGACATGGGTTGTTCACAAATTCTCATTTTTGTGCCTATTTTGTCATGGTTTTCTTTCAAGTAGTGCTTAGTGTTGGCAGGGGATTTCAGAAAAGATGTTGACATTATATGGGGAGGCGACAAAGCAAAGATACTCGAAAATGGCCAAGCTATTACATTATCTCTTGACAGAGCTTCCGGCTCTGGTTTTCAATCCAAAGCTGAGTTCTTGTTCGGTGTGGGATGAAATAGACTTCGAATTCTTGGGGAATGTAAGTGGTGATCCGTACACAGTCCATACAAATGTGATCACACAAGGCAAAGGTGATAGAAAACAACAGTTCCGTCTCTGGTTCGATCCCACCATTGATTTCCACACTTACTCCATCCTATGGAACCCTACAACCATAATGTAAAAGCTAAACATATACCTAATCTCTATTCAGCTCTTAGCATGACTACGACATTTATAGCAGTATTTAAGAGTCGAGTGTTTAGCAGATTCTATGTGGATAATACACCGATAAGAGAATTCAAGAACATGAAGACAATGAATGTATCTTACCCGGAGAAACAAGCAATGAGAGTCCATTCAAGCTTATGGAATGGAGATGATTGGGCTACAAGAGGTGGGCTCGTGAAGACTGACTGGTCCAAAGCGCCTTTCACGGCTTATTACCGGACCTATTAGCTCCAAAACTGTGTTGGATCTATTGTGACTTGCGATGGTGATGTCTCGAGCTCGTGGCCCAAGGAAGGAATCGATGACACAAACATGAAAACGCTTAAGTGGGTCCGAAGTAACTTCATGATCTATGATTATTGCAATGACCCTAAGAGATTTCGTCTGGGGTTGGCTACTGAATGTGTTGATATGAGTTAAAAGTTGTTATAAGCGAAAAATTATGAGTTACTAAAATGGCCATTTAAGTGAATCAATAATAAACGAGTAAAAAAAAAAGTTTTCGTTAATTATAATCTTGTTCAAAGAAAATTCCTACACTTGAGGTGGTAACTAGCGATTGTTGTTTTCTTCGATTAGTAAACTTTGTTGCTTATGTTTGGTCCTGAAAGGTACATTTATTACATAGATTTTTATGTATTTTTTGACCCCAAAAAAATCTATGGGATTTAGAATAGTTTATATATATGAATAAAAGTAAGCTGCTGAAATATATATATATATATTGTAGCTAGTGAAAATTAAACATAATGTCAAACAATGTATCCAACATATTTGGTCAAATGTCTATATAAACGGTTTTTCCCACCCGAATTCGACTCTAGAGAAAGTGGACTTTATGTAATAATAGTTAAAGTTTTGGTGGTTTAAGTTAGTCCTGGGCATAAAAACCAAAATCGAAATATCGAACTGAACCAAACCAAACAATAAGGAACTGAACTGAATTGGAACCAGCTAACTAACCAAAGAATTTGAACTTATTTTTGAAAGAAAAGATAAAATAAGTTTAAGTGTTCTTCAAAAGGAAGATAAGAACTAAATCAAACTTTCAAAAATTAATTTGGCTTTCGTATTTTGAGAAATTTTCGATTTGGGTTTTCTTTCGAGGTTCAATTGGCTTAATCAACTTTAAGTTGAGGGTTTAATTAGAAGTCAAATAAAACTTTGAGGTTTAATAAATCATTTCCGAAATCCAGGGTTCAATTTTACTTTTTTGTAAGATCAGTGTTAAATTGGCATTCTTCCCTTTTTAATTCATATAAATGTTATATATATAGTAAAATTAAGATAAACGTTAGTTTAAGGCATTTTCAGCCCATGTACCAAATCTGGTGTTAAGGCATTTTCAACCCATGCACCAAATTTGGTGTTATTCTTACACCAAATCTTGTGTTTTGATATACTACTTTATTTTCATTTCCAACCACAACACCAACCACACTTTAAAGTTCATATCCTAAAATTTCTTTTTAATCTAATATATATAATGGAGAGTGATCGAACCCAAATCCAACATTCATTATTTGTATCATCTAAAACTCAACTATATTATTAAATTTAAAATTCTCTTTATTAGTAAATTATTAAATTTAACATTATTTTAGTTTCTTTATAGTTTTTATAAATAATTAAAAACTATTTATTCTTATAACTCATTAAATAAGATTATATTTGATAATTAAAATTTAGTAAACGTTACATCATGCTAATTTTCAGAATTACTATAGTGAGACCACAAATATTCAATTAATGCACTTTCTGTGTTAAGCTAATTATTCTTGAATTAAACATCATCATCACCACAATCTCAACTTCTACTATTTGGAATTCGACTTGTTTTTCAATTGTTGCATCAATATCACTTTCATCCTCTATTATCATATTATATATTATAATACAAGTTGTCATAATGTCATGTGGCACATGCTTATTGTAAAAGCATGATGGTCTGGACACAATTGTAAATCTTGACTGCATTACTCCAAACGTACGTTCCATGTATCTTTTATATGCTTCTTGCTTATTTTCAAAATAAAATTTTTTGGGACCGCGTAGATCATGAATTATTTGAATAAGAGTGGAATATTTTAGATATATACAATCAGCTAAATAATAACTCATATTATAGTTTTTTCCAACAATAACATAATTAGTAGGTGGAAAAATTCTCTAAGCGAGATTAACAAAAAGATGAGACACTTCTAACACATTAATGTCATTGTTAGATCCCACTAGACCAAAATATGCATGTCAAATCCAAAAATCATAATTGAATATTATCTCTAACTAATAGTATGAGATCCACTATAACCAGGATATTATCCTCCCTAAGTTCTTCATAGTTTTTCCATTTGCAATGCACACAATCTAAACTATTCAACATACCTAGAAATCCTCAACTTTCACTAATGCATAGTACTATAAATAAATCATCAAGCCCCTCTGATCCTACTAGCCCTTAACTCGTTAGTCTAACTAGTCACACATAATAATAAATAAACAAAATGATAAACAAAGAAAAAGAAACATAATATTAAGAGATTATGAATAAAATAAGAAGAATCACTATAGGATTAAGAAATCTAAAGATCCAACAATGGTCTCACAAAACTCTTTCTTTTTCTCTCTAGATTCTTCTAAGTGGCCATTAAACTAGGTTTGATGTTTAAGAAACAAAAATAGGTTGATGGGATACTAACCGAGTCACATCTAACTAAAAATAGCATAAAGATGGTGGCATCGACCAGTCTTAGCAGCTTCCAGGCCGCTATTAATCTTCAAAAGGCTTGTGTTGATGATAGTGGCCTACAGCACTGGTCTGGAGGCACTTATAGATTTCTAGAGACCTTGAGTACCTCCCAGCGGTGTGGCGCAGTGGTTCATAGTTTGATGTGAATTTTCGAAGGCTCCATGTGCTTCACAACGTTCAAGATCAGAGGTCTCATGGCTTATATGCTCCCCAAATTAGTTTCTTACAAAGATTTCAGAGTTAGTATAGGTTCACTCTTCTATAAAAAATAATCTTTTTGGTTTCTTTGGCATCCTAAAACACCAGTTCTCTAATCAAAGCTCCAAACCACCTAAAATGACTTTAAAAAAATATGTGATTCCTTTTATCTAAGATTCTAAAATACAAAAAGATTTGACTAAAAGAGAAATTAATGAATGCTAAATGATGCCTAATGATGAAGAATGTTAGTTAATTCTAAGCCTTACAATACATATATCAGCATTGGCGGCTGGTATGTGACCCATAGCATGAACTGAGTATAAGTGACCATCAGGCAATGCTTTGTGCTACAACTCCGTAAGAAATATTAGTCTATATATTGTATTTTCTTAAAAAAATTCTATTGAAAGTGAAAGAGTTTACATGAGGTGAATATACAGAGATAAGAAACACAATAATAAGCAATAGAATAAGCTAAGCATGAAAAAGGGAGAAGGATACAATGGTAGCATGGAATCAGCTTGAAGATGATCAAACCGGAGCAGAAAATGTAGACCTTATTCAACCACCGTTAAGGATGGCGGCTTAAGAAAAATTGAGGTAGACTAAAAACCCTTGACGTGACATGTCAAGCAAACTGAGCTAGGTCACAGCCAGGGCCATGCTACAGTGAGAAAAAAAAAACAATTGCTTAGGGCATTTTAATTTTGGAAAAAAAGTGAGGGACATATATTTTTGACCAAAAAGAATTGGGGACATAAATATGGATTTATATGTGTATTGTGCAAGTGACTTAAGTAACTTGTGCTTTACAAATATTTAAAACAGAAATATAGTTAAGTATTAGATAACATAAATGATGGATTTTGATTTATAAATTGTGAATCGTCTTTCACTACATCTTTTTACTTCTTTTTTTCTTTCATCAAACAATTCAACCATCTCTTTAAAGCAATCAATGTAAAACCAGTTATACTTCTTCAATTATTTCACTTAATTGATTAATAAAATTCTAAGAAAATGTTTGTAAATTTATGTTTATGTATATATTATAGAAAAATGTCATCAAACAAAAAATATTTACTTGAAACTTCGAATGAATGTTTGGAAAATAATGTTAAACAACATTGTTGGAACCGATTCTAGCACAATAAGTTATAAAATCCAAGGTTCCTGATTAAAAAAGGAGGGGAAGAATAGGGAATAACACTTGTGAGATAGATTGGAGCAAAAATAGTTAACTTTGACGAGTATAGATGATTGCCGAATAGAGTGTTCTTATTAGCTTGATGTATGTCAAAAAACCGATCCCTCTTTCGAAAGATCTGCTCTTCTATTTATAGATCATAGAGGTGGTTACAGAGTAGATAAAATTAAGAAAGATTTACAATTTTATTGATAAGATCGTATCTAGCAGATTCATGCTAGATTTTCGGAAATTTTTCATGTAGGAATAGGAAAATTTCTATTTCTTTGCATATATGTTGACGTGCCATCCGGTTTCTCGTCAATTTTAGGCACTTTACCGAGTTGATGAGGATATCTGAGTTGAGGCTTTGATGATTTCAATGAGTTTATAACTTATAACTTAGCATTTGACCCGTTATTTCCGTGGAACGAAGTAGGATCTTGGATCCACCTCCAACAAACATGATACTAAAGAAGGTAACACTTCTAGAGGATATATTTTGTTTTCTATATTGTTTTAGCTGTATGAACATGATATTTGTCATTTGAGATATTTTTATTTTTATTAACTTGGGGCATTTTATTTTTAAATTGCTTATGTTAGTCATGAATGTTGGCACGGCTCTGGTCAGAGCTAGTGACAAAGGTTAAAAGCTTATGGTTCAAATATTTCTCCAAACTCAAATCAAATAGACGAACTCATCACGCAGGCCCTTGAGCTCAAGACCAATCAAGCTTTTACTTGACCAACTAAAAACCTAAAGACATACTTTTCAACAAAACTACGCACAATCAATAATCAAGTTTGAAACAATGAAGAACAATCTACATAAGAGACCGAGCATAGCATAGAGGGAGAGAACCAGATCAAAAGGGAACCAGGAGAAGCAAAAGGACAAAGGCTGATGACAAAATTCTACTCGAAGAGGAAGTGAATGATTACAAAGCACTCTTCTAATATTAAACCAAACTGATTGAAAATAAGTAACTTTTATGTAACACCCCGCTCCCGACCTTGAAAGATAATGTGTTATTCTTTGGTCCCGCCAAAAAATCATCTTTATAAAAATTTATTAACGAATAAAACCTTGAACAAAATTCTTGGAAAAGAAGAAAAATAAGAGGGGTGAGTAATGAATTACTTAGTGATGAGATCAATTCTGTCCACTAAGATACAAAACTCTAACATAATTCACATAAGGTTTATCATATTCACAGAAAGCATACACATACAACTTGTAATTTTCAACAAGTTGTTCCAATCAATCTTTCCTATCTCAAATTTTCCATCTACAACTACTCAAACATTCATCAATCCTTTATCAATCCTTCATCATTCCTTTATCAATTCTTTCATTAATGGTACATCTCTTAAGATATCTCATAAACACCCACAAATATACAACGTCAATCATTCACATCAATTAATCATATATCACTCAATCTTTAAATATCATAAAAAAAGGATCAACAATCATATAGATTAAGATAAAGCTAGAGTCTTCCCAAATATAACTCCGATCACCAATTCCTTTTCAGGTATATGTTCTTCAAAGAGAGATATTTCCAACCCTATAAATATCATGATCAAATTCTTGGTGACCGATTAGTTATGAACCTCAAAAGTAAGCAAAACGGACACATTTCTGAACAGTGGCCAATTTCAACGTATTACCTTAGATTGATCGTAACTTCCTCAATATAGCTTTCATTGAAAAGCGGCTTGCGGCTACGGCTTCGTGAGAGTAACATCTTTCCACAAAAATGAAAAACGGGATTAACGGATGTGTAAATCAAAACTTATGGACCTCAAAATTAAGCTGTTCAGACTGGATTCCTTACTAGTTTGAAGCTTCTGTAATTAGCTCTACAAAATTGAGGAACACAAAGTGTGAATTGGAAGCTCGAGTTTGCAGATGGGAGAAAGTAAGGAGTGGATCGTTGCTGATTTTAACCATTTAAACTCACATTCCTTTAATGAGTCTTATGGGCCGTGAAATTAAGTTACCAAAACCAAGTTAAGGTCTCACAATTCTCTCCCTCTTTAGGAGAATTCGTTCCCAAATTCAATATTCATAGTTGCATTATACTCTTGTCCGTAAAGAACTTGGGATGTTAAGCGTTTCATATACTCTTAAATGATTCAGTTATCTTTTACGGAATCAAATAAAAAGTACTACTTCAACTTTATTAAATAATGCAGAATCCAATGTTTTGAAATCTCAAACTAAAACTCCAAAAAAAAATAATACCCCAAGAAAATTAACTACTTGTCCTTATTCTTAAACTGATAAAAAAAATTCCTTGCACTAGCTTTAGATTCTAACTTATTCATGCATAACAGCATTGATTGGCTATGAACAGTCCCGCTCGGCACTAACCTGCTCTCCCACCGCATTCACACGTGGTGCAACTTCATACCTTTTGGGAGGTGGTGGCAAGTTCTCTTGATTATGCACTCCGTGCGGCTTCACTGGCATTTGAGCTTTGCAATCCAACGCATAATGACCATGACTTCCACACATTATGCAATTGTTGTCCTCAATTGGACAATTCACTCTGGTATGACCAATTTACCCACACTGGAAGCACTTTCCTTCGGCATTTCAACAGACTCCGCCATGATTCTTCCCACAAGTAGCACATAACGGATGGGTTTGGCTATGTCCCAAGTCATGGTTATCTTGAGGATGATTGTGAGGCTCACCTCATATTGCTTCTCAAGGCTTTCTACGCATGAGATTTCTTGCTTCCTCCTCAAGTCCTTTTTCCTTTGATGCAGCTATCTCCACGATATCGACCAAATTAGCACAATCCCGCACTGAACAAAGGTTACGAATGTTAGCATGTAACCCTCTCTCAAACATGTGGACCACATCATGTTCAGTTCTGTCTCTGTTACCAAACCTCCTGAGACGATTGAGCTACTGCTCATACTCCCTAACTATCTTCAAACCCTGACAAAGTTCCAAAAATTCATTGTCCATTTGATCCATCACTTCCCGCGAAAAATACTTTCTGTTGAGTTCATCTAGAAAATCTGCATAGGTAAACACATAACCTCCAGGCCTGCTCCTCTTCGCATTCTCTCACCATATGCAAGCATCTCCATGTAGGTAATGTGCTGCCAGCTTCTATCTGAACTCCACTAGACATCTGACAAATCAAAGTTCCTCTCCAACATACATCTCCAATCATCAACCCAAACTAGAGCAGTCTCATCGGTGAAATACTCCATGCCCATATTCGTCATGAGTCTCATCATATCTCAATACGAGAGCCCAAGTCCTGGTGGCGACATTCCCATATGTGGTGGAGGTGGCTGCTCCTAAAATGGGCCCTGAGCCGGAGCTTGAGGTGGTGATGGTGGTCAGTCCGGTTAATCAGCTCCTGCACAAGATTCTGGAGCTCCTATAACTCCTCACGAATTGCCACATTAGGCGGTAGCGGTACTACTGCTACTGCTACTGGTTAATCCTGCTGCAATGGTATCCCAACTGGGTTCACTGTTGTGTTGCGAGAGTTGTAGCGTGTCTCTTTGGCGGCATTTTCTGACCATACCACACCAATAAACTTATGCAACTTACTCACACCAATAATTCAAGTACTTATAAAAGACAAAGAATGGTAATTACACACAAGCAACATATCATCACTCAAATTTGAATAACAAAACACAAAAAAGGATAAATCAATCAGTTAACTTTTTTTTACGAAAACATTCAAAAATTAATAAAATAATAATAATAATAATTTTTTTTTGCAGAAAACATTTTAAAAAAAAAGCGCTTAGCCTTCCGAGACAGAACCAGCTTGGTTTTAACCTGTCTCTGATATCAATTGTAACACCTCGCTCCCGACCTTGAGAGACAGTGTGTTATTCCTTGGTCCAGCCAAAAATCATCTATATGAAAATCTATTCAGGAATAAAATCTTGAACAAAATTCTTGGAAAAAGAGAAAAATGAGAGGGGTGAGTAATGAATTACTTAGTGAGAAGATCACTTCTCCCCACTAAGACACAAAACTCTAACCTAATTCACATAAAGTTCATCATATTCATAGAAAGCATACACATACAACTTGTAATTTTCAACAAGCTGTTCCAATCAATCTTTCCTATCTCAAATTTTTTATCTACAACTACTCAAACATTCATCAATCCTTTCATATCCTTTATCAATCCTTTATCAATCATTCATCATTCCTTTATCAATCCTTTTATTAATGGTACATCTCTTAAGATGTCTCACAAAGTGTGAACTGGAAGTTCGAGTTTGCAGATGGGAGAAGGTAAGGAAGTGGATTGGCGCTAATTTTTAACCATTTCAATAGAAGACATGACTTGGTCATAGGGTTAGGTTGATAACCATTATCCTCTCTAACAAAAACTCTCTTTTTATTCAAATTTAAACCACATTCCTTTAATAGGCCTTATGGACCACAAAATAAAGTTACCAAAACCAAGTTAAGGTCTCACACTCCACACCATGTAATCAACCAGAAATGTGGCGAGAGTGCCCCATAAATCATTTCGATAAGAATCTGAAACTAAAATAGCATGGGAAAGTAGAAAGAGCCACATGAAAACAAAGACTAATTATAACAAAAAATATTGCCACCAACTTGAAGCAGTTGACTTGAAGCAGTTGAGAGAAGTGAGGAGGAGAGGGGAAACCAACTCAACCAACACCATCTCAAAAAACAACTTACAAAGCAATTTAAATCACCAAAACGGAAAGAAAACAAGGATCTATAGAGGTAGTTTCAAAGAACTTAATAGCGAAGAACTTAAGCTAGATTCTTTGATGGAGATGGAACAGAAAACCTTGGACCTCATATGCTACCACTACAAAAAAAATAGCATTTTTCAATGACATATCATGTCGGTTTCCATCTTAAAAAAAACATATCTGATGGAAACCGACGCGAAGTGGTTATCGCTATAGCGTCGTTGGAAATGATGGTTCCGTCAGAAAATATCGGTTAAAACTGATGGTCTCTGATAGTATATTTCAACAAGACTATCGTTGAAATCTGTCGGTTCACCTCTGTCGGTTGTCGTTGGGTTCATTTGCGTTGGAGTCTGTCGGTTATGCCACCATCGGTTACCGTCGGTGATGTGTCCGTCGGATACCATCGGCTTATATTTGTTAGAACCCATCAGTTATACTTCTTTTGTTAACCATCAGTTTTATGTCTGTTGGTTACCGTTTGTAGCGTGTATATCGGTAGCCGTCGGTAAGGCTTTCGACGGCAACCGATGGAAAATAATATATATATTTTTATATATTAATTCTAATAATTATTTGAAAAATTAAATAATTAAATAAATTTTAAAAATAAATTTTATATTTAAAATATTTTTTGTTCTGATTAAACATCTTTGGATACAAAAATATTGTTCGGTTTAGAACTAAATCCCCGAGTTCTGGGTCTCACTATCATCCGACAAACTCTGAAGAGTTTCGAACATCCGCAATAGCTGGGCAATCTGAGGTTCACTCCTTGTTTGCCTTTCCTGAATCACGCAGAGTTGGGCTTGGTACTGATGCATGGTCTGCTACATGGTCATGTGGCTCATCCAGAGATCTACCAGCTCTTCTCTCTCCTGCTGGCTGAGACCCAACCCTTGACTCAGGTCAACACCTGCTAGCAATCCATTTGCGGTAACAAGTCGTTGTCCCTTGCTGCATGAAGTTTTCTACAAAATAAATAAAATACTTAAACATTTTTCAGTATAATTTTACAAAATTTAAGAACTTTTATAATTGAATTAAATGAATACCTCAATGACAATTCGATTGATATCATCCCGAGAGAGCAGAACAGAAGGCTCGGCTCCGTCCTGAGTAAGTTGTGTTTGCAGCTCTTCAGTCATTTGCTCAACCCTCTCCACCACCTCTAATATTTTCTGGTTCTCGATCTTCCCGAACTTCTTACCGATGTGACAATCTTTCATAAAGTTGAGCTAATATGGTATACAGCTATTCTTAACAGTCTGCAAAAATAAAAATATTATAATCGAAAAGAAATTTATATTTAATGAAAATTACCATATCTTGTTAAACACACTCAAAGGTATAGCAGCCGGCATGTGGGTTCCCGATGCCTTCACTGTCACGCCCTTACCACCTCGGTGGTTCTTCTTGTTTTGCTCAGATATCTTCTTCGTGCCTGGTTGGCTCCAATACTCCACAAACTCTGGAAATCTATTTGTCGGGTAACCATGGGGTATCAATGTTGGATCTTTCTCCCATGCAGTATTCCAGGCATAGACGTGGTTTGCTGTACAAGATACTGTAATGCTTCTCGAACTTCTTCCGAACTTGAGGCATAATGGACATCCAGTTAAAATGTTGCTGTCAATTGTTAAAAAAACTAGTGTACTAATGGTTGTTTAGTATAAAAATTAGTATAAAATCATATAAGAAAATTGTTGTTTACTGCAGAAGATTAGAACTACTGCTCCTTCAGGTCCAAAGGAAACTTGCAGAAGGTTGGATGCGCAAAAGGGAGTTGATGTTGTATCATAATGTTCACCAACGTGACAATTTAGTCCTCGACATGAAACCTAAAATTTGAAAATAATTAGATATTATACTTTATTATTTACGAATTACTAAATAAAATAAATTAAGTGTAATACTTACCATATTGATCCAGTTTCCAAATTAGGATCAAAAACCTTAAGATGGACATACCCACTACTCGTCAATATTTGCTCAATCGATAAATGCAAAGGTGGTTGTTGGACCGATGGTCTAGGCTGTGTCTCCGTCACATGATGTGGACTCCAAGATGAACTCGGAGTACGATTAGAATCGTGGTCCTGTGATCGCCGAGCCCATAATCGTTGGAAACCGTCATACAAAATTCTGAAACAGTTGTAACGTCATTAGTTTTATAACATAGAAATTTAGAATGTGATATAAATTTAACAAATTGTATTTTATACAGTTATTTTGGTAAAATAAAAAATGTCAATTCAATTAAATTGTAAGTATATATTTTTATAAATTTATCATAGTTATCATATAACATAGAAATATATATATACATATAACATAGAAATATATATAAATATATACATATAACTTATATCTATATATAAACAAAATTTATTTAAAATCTGAAAAAAATTGTTCTGCACCGTGCCAACACACAAACATCATCAAATCATCACAATCATACTGAATCAAACCTATTTCAAACTATATTAAGCATAATCTAAGAGTTCTAACGCCCTAAATAAACTTAAATCTCGGATTCCATAACAAAAACTTAAAATCTAATCAACCCAAAATTCATGAAATTATGGATTCAAAGATAAATCTTACATAATGATGGAAGTAGATGAGAGTAGTAGGGAAAAAACCTTCGTCCGTCTTGTATAGGCCTTTAATCGCCGGAATTTATAGCGATTGGTTGTGTTTTGTGAAGGATACGAAGAGAGTGACGGTTTTGCAAAGATAAAATAAAGACTCATCGAGTCGAATGATAGGGCAAAAACCTACGCCAAATTTTTTCCCGGTTTGATTTCTCTCCAAGTTCCGTCGATGTATAACCCGACAAAAACCGACAGGATTAATATTTTTATTTTTAAAAAAAAAATTTAATAGGAATCAGATATATCTGTTGGTTTCTATCGATTTCTAAACCGACGAGTTTGATATATTTTTTACATTTTAGTAGAAATCGGGTATATCTATCAGTTTTCGTCGGTTTAGTAATCGACAGAAACCGACAAATATCCGATTCTTATTTAAAATTTTAAAAATTAAATATTAGTTTCGTCGGTTTTCGTGGGTTTATAAACCGACGGAAACCTACGGGTCTGATTATTATTTTTTATTTTAATTATAGAATATCGTAACATTTATTCCTCTAATCTTATAGAATATCATAACATATATTTGCTAAGCTTATAGAATATCATAAAATCTGTTACGAATATAAGCATTGTAGTACCCTCTTGATAAATTATTAAACAAAACGTACATTATTATTTAGGAGAAAATCTAATGTAACGTACACAGCTGGCTACTCAGAATTGGTTCCATATTCATCTAGCTCCGCGTTTGAACTATCTTCAGACTCCTCACCAAACTATGGGACTTCATTGTCAGAAATGTCATGTACTGTCCCTAATGTTTAAGACGTCATATCGACACAGAGATCAACCCCAAATTAAATCTCAAGTAGGCCTAATGTCCCAGATGAAGCTTGTTTCATGGTATCGTGGTCTGAATTTTTGTATAGTCTTCCTCTATGGGTGGTTGATGTCACTGTGATCTATCCATCAGAACGGGTCTACACGCGTGGATATAGGAGATAAGTCACTTGATCTTCCTGCGATGCAAGGATGAATGGATCTTACTTTTCCAACTTCCTTCTTGAGTTTACGGATGTGACCCCAAATTCATCAACACGTACACCGACTCCCACAAATGGGTTGTACCAGTCGTAGTATAATACAATGCACTTTAAGTCTAGCAATCCAAGGGAGTGAATCTCCAATATCTCTCGTAAAACACCATAATAGACTATATCGCTCGAGGTAGAAGATATTTCATAGTTACTTGTTGGTCTTTTCATTCCTTCCCATAGAATCTTGAAAGTGTAACCCCGAGTAAAATACATAGGAAATGATTTAAAGAGTAGTAGAGGACCAGATACAAAATTATCCAACCAAGTGGGAAATGTTTATCCAATCACTAAGGCCTGTGTGACCTGTGATTTTTGTTTTAGTGTTTATTAGTTTAAGCCAACCGACTCACCTATTTCAATACATCAATTCAATTCAATAAAACACACATGATATTTTAACCAGTTTGTGAATTTGTCCTCTTTTGTATTTTGCGCCATGTAAATTCTACAAAGAAGGTAATAATAGAAGCATTTAAACAAATGAAAATTTAACCAGTCTAATTGTAAGCAGATACTACTAACTTCTCTAGTTCCCCTATTTGAGGGTAATTCGTTGCAATATAATATGCAAATGTTTAATCTCAGATGGGGTCAGGGTTCTGCGAACAGGTTTTCCACTAAGTCGACCAATTTGTGAAAATATATCTAGCACAAATACTAGATAAATAGGCCTCTCTCCTCCATCATCATTTCTCGGTGGTTGCCGACTCTTTATCTGAATATCTCCCCTAGACGTTCATAACTGTGTTGATTGAGTTATCAAACACGTTCTTATCAATGTGCATGACGTCTAAGCAATGTCGAATGAGGTGATTCTTCCAATACGGCAACTCCCAGAAAATACTCTTCTTATTCCAGTTATAGTACATCCCAACACCATCGATAGGGTAATGTTCATTACCTTCACATCTCAAAGTTGACTCAGCATCAAAATCTCTTAGCTGCGTTAATATTGGTGTGTTGTTGGATTTCGATGGTGGACCATACAATAATTTCTTGTTTTTAGGGAACAGTGATCTACTATGCCGATATAGATGATCCAAAAGAAGAAAACGTCGATGGTAGTCAAACCATGACGTCTTCCATCCATGCTTCAGCTGGAATGCTTTAGTGTTATTTTGACAGTGATAACACGCTAATCTCTTATGCATGGACCAACCTTATAGCATGATATAAGCTGGAAAATCACTAATAGTTCACATCAACACTACTTTTATCTGGAAATTTTGAGCAGTAGAAACTTCATACATAGTGGTACTTCTCTCCCATAGCTCATTCAATTTGTGAATAAGCGGTTGTAAAAATACATCTAGTGATCTACGAGGATGATTAGGATGTGGTATTAGAACTTTTAAAAAGAAGAACTCTTGCTTCATACACAACGCTGGTGGCAGATTATAGGGTGTTACAATCACCATCCAAACTGAGTATGGTCTCCCGTGTTTTCCAAAGAATTAAACCCATCTATGGAAAGCCAGAGATATACTTCTTGTTTCCTTAGCAAATTCAGGATATACTGATTAGAAATGTTTCCATGCCTTTGCATCCGAAGGGTGGGTAATCTCACTAGCTGAATTATGTTCCGCATGCCATCTCATTTGGCATGTTGTACGCTCTGACTGATATTACCTCTTAAGCTTATCTGCTAATGGCAAATACCACATCCTCTTGTATGGGACTCGAGTCCTCCCACCTGTATCCTGGAATCGAGGTTTATGACTAAAACGACAATGAATATCGTTCGAATCCTTTCTCCAGAAGATTATATAATTTTCTTCACAAATATCTATCATCTGATAAGGTAATCCAAGGCGATAACCAATTTATGGGTGTCGTTATACAATGTCGCGTATGTGTTACCAGTTGGAAGAATTTTCTTGACATGACCGATGATCCTATCTACACAGCTCTCTGGTAAATTGTAATCTATTTTTATATTCATCATTTTAGCTGTTGTCGACAATGATGACACATTATCGTTGCAACCAAAATATAACAGCTTATTCACTGCATCTAACATATTGAAAAAATTATGTGCATCAACATTTGGTTCTTCACCCCTATCTCTAGCCTTAGTAAATACTGGAACATCCTCCCTATTGCATCGTTAACCATTGGGAATGTACCATCATTGATTTCCACCAGGACTATTGTTTCACCACCTATACCGCTACTGCCAAGATTAGCATATATATCTTCATCTACCTTGTTTCCTAATTCCTCACCTATACCAGCATTACATACTCTGTTATAACTTCTGAAGTTAACGTTTGAACCAGCTTTTCCATGAAAATACCATATTTTGTAACTCGAAAAAAACCTCTACAATAAATATGGCTACAAACGTTTTTAACAGTGATATATTTCATATTCTGGAATTTATACAGGGACAATAAATCTTATCCATTTTGAGTGGTAAACTTTGATACGCTGCAAATTCCATAAAACTTTTCAACCTAGCAGCATACTCTTTCGTTAATTCTCCTGTTGCTTCATCGATATGTGGTCCGTCCATCCAAAATCGAAAATTTGAGTTTTTGTGATAAACAAAAGTGAGTGTTAGGGAGAGAAATGAAACTCATAGAAACTTTTAGAGGACAGTTTTTGATGGCTTCCCACGACCAACTAATTTTGGTTACAAATAGTGACATCTCTTGAAACAAATAATATAACCACTTTTGTCACCGTCGGTTTCTGTCGAAACCCAAACTGACAGACACCGACGGAGTATATTTTTTGATTAAAAAAATATAAAACAATTTTATATTATGTTCTCTATTAGTCCACTCAGAAATAAACCAACATATATTATAGTAATAAAAAATTAAAAAATATATATTTTATAATCCGTTGACTTCTGTTGGTTTTTAAACCGACGGAAAATGAAAGAGTTTGTTTCCAATGACAACTGACGAGACTCAAGTTATCTGTCATCTTTCATCGGATTCCGTCAAAATATTTTTTGACGAATTTTTCTGATCAGAATTGTCGTTGGTTTTAGCGTTGTTTTCTTGTAGTGTACTAACCAGCTGGCCAAACAAGACATGAAGAGAAGATAAGAGGAAGACTGAAACCTGATTGGTCGTCCTTGTTCTGCAACATACGAACCACAACTTTACAAACAAATGGTCAAGAGAAACCCGCATGAAGCAAGGACTCACTAGGGACAAGCATGGAGAAGCAAAGCCGAGAATTTAAGTTGAGGAATCAAAGAAACCTACCTTATCGAGACCTCATCCTCCAAAGACAGTAGAGGAAGAATCAAGGACAACCCTCAAATGCTCTAAGTAAGATGATCTACGCTATTAAAGCCAATTGAGCGAACTTTAAGACCTCAAACCAAAAGCGCTTCCAAAAAACTCGAAAAATCAATAGCCAAAGAAGGAAGAAAATAGCAACAGAGAATCAATTACGGTAATGGTGAGACTACTATACACGAGATGAAAATGATCCAAATTTGATTTGGAAATTTGCCGCTTAAGATTTCTTAAGATATCGATGCCTCTCAAAGATGATATGCGGGAAATAAATCACTTTCATTTTTATTATTTTTATATGTTTAAAATCCTCTATGAAAATTGATTTAAAGTAATCTTTGTTTTTAAGTTTTGTTTTCCAATTTGCTTAAATCTTTATTTATTATAATATACTATCTGTTTAAAGTATTATAATATATGCTTCGATTCTCTTGTTTTCAATGGCGGTTAATGCTTCATTCGCCACCATCTTTGTCATCAGAATCTCACTTCTCTGTGCCTTTGTTACAGCAGAAGATCCGTACAAATTCTTTGAATGGAATGTCACTTCCGACGACATCTACCCACTCGGCGTTCATTGACAGGATATATTAATTAACGTAAAAATTCCTAGACCAAACATTCACTCGGTTACTAATGATAATTCATCACCAATGTCTACAATAGCCTCCTGGAACCTGTCCTCCTTTCTTCGAGGTGCCTGTTACAAGAAAAATGCTTTCTCCTTGATCGAAGGAGCGGTTCTCATCGGTTATTGGTGTTTCTTCGGGATACATCATCATATTAACTACCGTTATAATCTCTATAAAGTCATGTGCTTGTCGCTTTGTCTTGTGGAACGTGTTTTTTACTCTGTTTTGAAATCAATTTCAATGGCAGACAACATGCGTCAACAAGTGAAAGATTTTACCCTAGGCATTGAAGATAGAACGATCACTCTGCAACAGAGTTGTGTGAAGATCCAATGCAAGAGACACAATACCCTCTCATTGTCACACCGGTGAATCTCCAGAAACAAAACTTACGTGCAATGCTTCCAGAATTACCACGTCTTTGGGGAGTCGGTGAAACCACCATCGATCATATGATGATTATCATTGGATACTCTTTGGCTGCGTACATTGCAACGGACTTTGCTAGTGATGGTGGTGTGATCATTGCATATGTGCATGTTTGGTTTTTACGAATATAGCGAATCCCTTGCCATTTCGGTGTGCATTTCATTTTGATGGGTCCATTGTGATTCTTAGATTCTAGCGTTTGTGCGATCCCCTGTGGAAAACTAATCCATCTCCTTTTGAATTTGGTGATGAATTTGGTGATGAAACTACGTCCACCATGGAAACCACCATAAATCAATACACAAAGGATGGAGAAGTAACTAAAGTGAAAATCAGAAAACGATTAAAATCATTTACACAAGCACGGAGTTTACTACAACCAAGGAAAATTATATCTCTTTTTTAAGAGAATTTTGATAGCACTGAAGATCTCGCGATGTAACAGATGGATCACAATCTTTTGTTTTTGAATGCATAACGGGATGAAAATGTTTTCTAAGGAAGAATGTCCCCTAATTTTTACAAACAAAACAAAAATCAATAAATGGAGTGCAACTTTTTATATATTTACAAAATTCATTATTGTAATGTCATTATGAATAATGTAATATCTTATTCTTATTAGAGCTATGTTTAGATGGAAAAGGTATTATATATATACATAGAAGGCATAAGAAATTGAGGTGTGTGAGGCTTATAAAGTACTTTCGTGGTTAGATTTTGGAACAATTATTTTGTTTCAAGATTTCTCATTTTTTACATCTAACGTTTTGATGTTAAGACTCAACACTCGTAAAAATTGTGGAACTTTGAATCGAATACTTTTATTAGACGAAAATAGATTACAAGTGGAGGTCGAACAAATCCTTTGCTTGACTCCCAAGCTCTAGGTGTTTCTCTCCCTATTTTTCTCTATCTCTTTTCGGGGTTATGGACTATTATTTATAAGCTTTTAGACCTAGGGTTTCGGGGAATATTCTCTCGAGATTCTCCAAAATTCCCGGCGAGCATGGAGAAGGTTGGTTGCTCGCTTAGTCGGATGCGCTCTTCTAGGCTTCGCGTGCTCGGTCCCAAGGATGTTACGAGGCTCGCCTAATCTTCTGTTCGGCCCATCTTCTCTAATCCATTACTATTGGGCCTCCTTAGAATTTTGGGCCTGGTACCAACAGGAGCCCCCCAGCTTTTGAAGCGGCTTAGTCGGTTCAGAAGCGTATTGTGTTGGAGATTTTTCCTATACCTTTGATAAGCCCATATCTTCGAGAATTTAGGTTTTCCATACTTGATTTGCTTCTGTTCCCTCTTCTATTTACGGAACCTCTAGCCATTTTATAAGAAGATCGAAGATTAATGAAAGAGAATTACCTGGGAAGTATCTTTTGCTTCGAAGAAATNAGAAAATAAGACTAAGGAGAGGGAGAGAATGCGAGAAGATTTTCGAGAGAGAAAAGTAAAATGGCGGAAATGACGGGAGAGATGCAGTTAATCCTGTCACTCCACTAATCCCCTACCTCGCCGGATGAACGCCACGTGGAAACACAACACATTCGACGGTCGGGGCGAGCCACGCGTGCAACAACGTTACAGTTACCACGCGCGTGGGGAGAGCACCCGTCAGATGAGCGCCGCGTGTCAAGCATCTAAGGGGGAATACCAATTGTCGCCACACGCGTGGGAAATCTGAAACGACATCCCATTTGTGCCAACTTGAAATTCCCGCCAAAAGAAAAGGGAAGTAGGCGAGAAAGAGCTCGCACGAACATGAACAAGAATCTGTTCGAATATATTCGCTGAGAAAAAAGGTAAGACGCGAGCAAAGTTTCGCGAAAACAACACCGGAAACAGGCGATAGCGAGAAAAACCTCGCGAAAATAACTTCATTGATAACCAAATTCAAAAAAATAAAATATTGCCAAAAGAGCAACTCCTGATTACGTTCGAAGCAACGATTAAACTGCGAGATGCTAGACTGATCACCTAGCGAGCAAAAAACCAAGGATGTTTTAGATAAAAACACTGGAAACAAGAATTCAATTACTACCCAAAAGGCGAGAAAGACATCGCCAACGTTCGAATACAATCAAAGAAA
>OVBA01001206.1:0-47516 GCA_900406435.1 Lepidium aucheri
CGTCAAAAGTTTCTCTTTGTCATGGGGGATAATAAAAGTCATGAAAGCTTTCTTCTCTTCGCTTGGCTCAACTCTCAGATGCTGCAAAATATATTGTTGAGGGGTCAAAGGCATTAGAGTTTTCACTAATGAATGCGGCTACAAAACTCGAGAGTACATATATACATACCTCCTTAAAGAATCTTTTCAATGGCTCAGTTGAAGTTCCAGCACCGACATTTGTGTTTTCTAGGAAGCTAACAGTAGTAACAAAGCCCGTGCCAAAGCGAGATTTTAATCTGATTGAGGTTCCAATGCAACGGAGCCTGCCTTTAGCCATGATCCCTATTCGGTCACCTAAAATATCAGCCTCCTCCATAGAATGTGTTGTTAGTATAATGGCACGGCCACTTTTTGATTGTTGTATAATGTCCCACACATGTCGTCTCGTTATAGGGTCCATACCCGTTGTCTACAATCCACAAAAGCATAACTAAGACATTAACAAAAAAGCAAAAATTTGATGTGTGTATGTAAACACATATTTTAAAGAGGAAATGTTTGGTTGAAGACCGGTTCATCTAGAAAAACCAGTTTGGGATCACCAATGAGTGCTATTGCGACACTGAGTCTGCGTTTCATTCCACCACTGTAACTTCCTGCTCTAGTTTTCCCTGCTTCTGTTAGTTTTACATCTGCCAGTAACTTCTCTGAAATCTGTAAAAGATAAAGGAAGCTTAGAAAAATTATGTTTGGCAAATATTTTGTAATATAAATGAGTAAATGAATGAAGTAGATTTAATATCTATACTGGTGACATCTACCGATTTGATCGATGCTGGTGGCAACCCTTTGATGCTAGCGAAGAGGTGGAGGTGCTCTTCACCAAACAAAGCATCCCAAAGAATATCAAACTGTAAAAACAGAGAGTAAAAGACATAAACCATTTTAAGCATATACAAAGAATTAGATTGGTCTAGCCTTAATGAGGACAATGGATGAAGAAATTGACACTACCTGAGGACAAACTCCTATCATTTTACGAATGTTGGACATACCAACAGAGCTTCTTATGGAGTCTCCATAAATTATTGCTGTTTAAATTTAATCAAATAGATCCTTTTAGAATGGTTCAATCTCTCCAAAAACATGCTTCATCCAAATTCACAAACAAAAAGGTGAACAAACTTTCTTACCATCTCCACCGGTGACTGGATTTATGCCAGTTAAACAACTTATAGTAGTTGTTTTCCCTGCGCCATTGGGTCCCAGAAGGCAAAATAACTGATCTTTGGCGATATTAATCCACAAACCCTGAATACTTGCCATGAATTAGCTGAAGAATATATGGAACTGTTGTATCATATTAATCTCAGGTTCACGAGGAACAACTTTGACAAAGAGTATACCTTTACAGCATGAAAAGGGGCAGTTTTTTTGCATTTGCAGCATCCAAGCTTTGTCGTTCCAGGATATGTCTTTGCAAGACCATGTATCTGAACTGCGATGTTAGGATCAGCTATTCCATCCAAAGCTTGTTGTTTAACTAAAGTCTCCTCTTGAAGCACATCTTCGTCATCTGGCTTAGTATGCTCTGTATGTGGAACTGAACCAATGCAGCTACAAATGCTCCCTTCTGCAAAGTGTAGAAACATGTTGGCTTGTGTTTTCCAAACACATAAGAGGTTTTATTAGTGCAATAGAAGAATACCTTCCACTTTGTTGCCTTCTTTGCCAGTCCAATAACTAGGTTTCACAAAGTAGAAGATCGACTTCCTCACACCTGATGCATTGGGAATAATATTGTCGAAGTAGATAGCTAATACAAACCAGAAAAAGAATGTCCCCACCATCCATATGTAGATTTTGTTCTGCCAAAAGTTCAGACAGATATATTGGTCAGATAATGATAGAAACTATTAGATCAAATCTATCTCGACAGGTTGACATACAATTGTAAGAACGCAAGTGGTATCATCCGCTGAACACATTTCTCTTTCACTCCAACTAATTCCAGAGTTTCCAGGAGTGGATGTCACTTCAAAAATCAGCTGCAGACCTGCAGAAAATGTGTTTGGTGGAAAGAATGACCATATCACCCGGGAGGCAACTGAATGCTGGCTCGAATAAGGGAATCCAGTAGATGTTACAATCTGCAGTTCAAACTATAATTACTAAGAATCCATGCTTTCAAGAGCCAAATTGAGCTACTATGTTAGCAACAGAGGACAAACCTGTGTTACAAAACCAATCAGAAACACAAGGAAGCCCACAGTTGTTGCTGAAGATGAATTGCTAATGTAAGTTGATAGCACGAACGCTAGGCTAATCTAGCAACAGAAATAAGATATAAAACTCTTAAATGATGCAGGTATATCTCAAGAGAAAACTGAGTATCAAGAACATAACTAGGAATGAGGTGTTTTTACCATATTAAACTGAAAAAGCAAAAAAAGTAGGAAGAGAACAAGAAAACTGTTCTTCAAGAAAAAATCAAACTGGAACATCATTCCAAAGAGGACCAAGAAGAGTGTGGAGATAAAGGTAAGGATCCCTTCCCATGAGAGCCACGACAACCAATAAGCAGAATCAAAAACACCCATCATTGTCATTGCTTGCCGAAGTTTTAGCTCTTTCTCGGTAACCAAAGAACTCAGTTGGAGAACAAAACCAAACATGGAGAATGCAAGAAAAAAGACTGGTCCCATTGTATTTAGAGCAGAAGTGGTAGCTCTAATACCAATAGCTGGACGCGCATATTCCTTAAATCCAAAACCCCAACTAAACTTTGGATCTGAAAAAAAAAATTGAAGATTTTTTCCATGTCACCGCCATCAAATTTTTCTAAACTCAAAAAGATTCAAGAATAGTACCTCCAATCAAGGACCTTGCGATTTCACGCTCTGCAGCGATTTGAAGAGGAACAAGGAACTTAAACGTTGGATCTTCACTCCGACCACGTATTTTCTCGGACGAAGAATTCGTTTGAATTCCATAGCTAATCACTGTAGCATTCTTTTCCACAAAATGTAAGGCTCCTGGAACTTGCAATGGATGTGACATAAACCATGCATCTACCTCCGTAGGCCCTTTGAATGATAGAACCTGAACAGACCACACCACACACGACACATAGCTACTAAAAATTCTTCTTTATTTCGTTTTTCAACAATTTAGAGTTTGTGCCATGAGAATTACAAGAGAAGAATAAACAAACCTTATTGCTCGGAATTTGTCTTCCCGGATTGTTAGCCATAATTGCAGAGACTATATCAGTCGCACGACGGCTCTGGTTCCCACTCCACACGAAGTCAAAGCATGGAAGGCTCACGAAAAACTTATCCTCACAAGGCGGAATTGAAGGCGAGACCAATGCCTTAGGATCTGTCACATTTTTGTGCACCGAAGAGGTTAGTTCGCTCTCCTTCATCGCTTCCTCTATAGAAAAGATGAGAAGAATGAAGAAGAAGGAAGAGAAGAGATGAAGACACGTGGCTCTCTTGTTCCTCCATGAAAGCAATAGGTTCTTTTTGAACAACGCTGTGAATTGCTGATAAAAAAGCGGCAAGCCTCTTAGCAAAGTCATGATCAGAGGAAGATAATGAAGAAGAAGATTAAAGGTTTGATTTTTCTTCTTCTTTGAAATTAATTACGTTATGTCTGTGATTAACGAAAACGTCTATGAAGCTGTTTAAAGTTACTCATTTATTAAAATTTAAAAAAAAAATACAAATTTTGTCAACTACTCTACAAAGAAAGTTTTCATCAAAATCTTATGTCTGAAAATAAAAATATTTTTCCAATTGTTCTGTAACAATCCATGCTTTTCATTAATGACAGAAACGCGTTTTCTTAATTTGTAAATACCATTCTTCATTTTACAGATTTCCTTTCCTACATTAAATTTAAAATTTCCAATTTTTATATTTATTTCCTTCTTGATATATTCGAAAAGACAAATCTGCATCCGTTACATATAGGTGTGATTGTGATTTATCAGTTTCTTACACTGTATTCAACAAAATTCTGATACAAATATGCTAAGAGTGTTTTTACTGGATTATTATCAATTAATAATTTGATTTATTAGTAATTTAACGGAAGAAAAAATAGAAGAGAAGTCTATTATCGAAAAGATTTAAACGGAGAAGAGGAATAGATAAAAAGAATGCAAGACTAACAAAGCTTCTCTCTTTATCAATGGCGGATTCTAGTCAAGCCAGTTTCTTGGCTCAAGCGAATGCTTTACTTAGAAAAAACTTGACCTACCAGGTACGTATTTGTATGTTCTACATTCTAGTCGGTGACAACTCTCTGCAAAAGTGAAAAACAAACGTGTATATATGCTTACTTAAATTGGATGATCTTATTATCGATGCGTGTGATTTTTTTGGCAGAGAAAACACATATGGACGAATGTTAGGCTTGTTCTTGTTCCGTTGTTCCTTTGTTTACTTCTCCTAGCGTTTCAACTCTTGCTCGATGCTGTGATGAAGAAGTCGTCTGATATGAGTACATGTGATAGTACAGATGATTTATACGGTGAAGGTTGCCCCATTCCAAATCCTCCATTGTTGCCTCCAATGTTAGATATTCCAGATGCTGGATCTCGTGCTGTCAAAGCTGATTTCTTTTCCTACAAAGACCTGCCAGACAGATCCTGTAGAAAAGCAGGAACTTGTCCTGTAACTATACTTCTTACTGGCAATAATCATTCTCTTGGTAAAGGTATATATGTATACTTCCTTGATACATTTCTCTATTTTTTAGGTCGATGTGAAACTAATCATAAGCTGTGTTGTTGTTGTTTCTTCAGCTTTATCCCGGAATATCTTTAGCGATTCGTTCGCCGTGAATAAGTCCAACCTTTTGTCTAGTTTAGCCAATAATGTCTTGGTATGTTTGCTGCTTCGTTCCATCAATAAATTGCAGACATTTCTTATCTCGATGTTTTAGATTTTTTTTTTAACAAAAGCTCATGATGATTTTCAGGGTTCAATACTACCAGCCGGCCTAAACAATTATAACGATCCAGGGATTGATTCGGATGTTCCCATCTACAATATCCAATCTCACTGCAATCCAAACTCTACATGGCCACTCTCATTAGGAAAAATTCAAACGGGTATTTTTATTCTCCTTGATGTGCAAATGTGTCAATTAAACATTGATGAGAAACCCGGTTTTCTTCACATTGATGATTAACTTGGTGGTTGTTCAATACATTTCAGAGGTGCAGTGTGTTAAAGGGTTCTGTCTCTGGAGAAATAGCTCTGTTGAGGTCAATGATGAGCTTTTCAAGGGTAGCTGGAGAGGAAATTCTGAGCGGATGACAAATGAAATTGCTGCAGGTTGGTTAAATTTTCTGTCTACATGTATATGCTTAGTATGCAGCTGTGATTACTGACGTTTTTTTCTTAGCTTTCGATCTTTCAAGCTCGGATAGAAACAACTTCGACGTGACTATCTGGTATAATTCAACATACAGCAATGATTATTCAAGTGAGGCTTTAGTTCGAGTTCCTCGCTTGATCAATCTGGTATGAAATTCAAAGTATGCTCTTTTATATGTTTCTGTAATTGAATCACTCCAATATTCACACCTTGCAAAACTGCAGGTATCAAATGCTTATCTTAAGTTTCTGAAAGGCCCGGGGACAAGGATATTATTCGAGTTTGTCAAAGAGGTTCCTAAACAACAAACTACATCCAATCCAGATATTGCGTCCTTGCTTGGCCCGCTTTTTTTCACTTGGGTTGTTCTTCTTCTGTTCCCTGTAAGTTACTTGTACACTTGAATATTTTAGTTCATTACAAGCATCAAAACGAACAAATTTCACAACATATTTATCCCACTCTCTGTGAATCTCTTGCAGGTGATCTTGACATCATTGGTGTACGAAAAACAACAGCGTCTAAGAATTATAATGAAGATGCACGGTCTAGGAAATGGTCCATACTGGATGATTTCCTATGCCTATTTTCTTATGATATCTCTCTTGTACGTGCTTTCTTTCGTAATTTTCGGATCAGCTATAGGACTGAGGTACTTTCGGCTCAATGACTACAGCATCCAGTTCGTTTTCTATTTTATCTTCATAAATCTGCAAATCTCCTTCGCCTTTCTAGCTTCTTCAATATTCTCAAAGGTTAAGACTGCAACAGGTAATTTCTTGAATCTTCTCAAAAATAATGTTTGATCTCAAATACTGAGTGACGGCCTCTTGATTTTTTCTGAGTTTTATTGTAGTCATTGCTTACATATTGGTGTTTGCTACTGGGCTCTTGGGCAATTTTCTCTTCGTATCACTGCTTGAAAATCCCTCATTCTCTAGTAAGTTAACAAGATCAATACCTTGAATAACAAATACACTTATTTATGACCATTGAATAACTAATATTTACGTTACAGAAATGGGTATTCTTGCCTTGGAGTTGTATCCTGGCTTTTCTTTGTACCGTGGATTATATGAATTCTCACACTCTGCGTTCATTGGAAATGAATTGAAGTGGGAGAATCTCAGTGAAAGTGGAATGGATAAACTATTCTACTTAATGTCAGTGGAGTGGTTTGTGATCCTCATTGTGGCCTACTATATCGATCTGGCTTCTTCATCCGGGGAAAGCCTTTTCCTTGTCTTGAAAAACCCATTTAAGAAATCATCTTCCCTATCAATGCCTAGTGTGCAAAGGCAAAGCTCTGAGAACGTTCTCATTGACATGGAGAAAACAGATGTCACTCACGAGGTTAAGTTTTTCGTTTTTCATTACATGTTTTTCCAACTTCGAGATGCACTGATATAAAAGAGAATAATAATCAGAGGGAAAAAGTTGAGCAACTGAGGAAAGAAGGGAGCGCAGGGCATGCGATAGTGTGTGACAGCCTGAAGAAGGTGTATCCAGGAAGAGATGGTAACCCGCCAAAATTGGCAGTAAGAGGTTTGTATCTGGACGTGCCTTCAGGAGAATGCTTTGGCATGCTTGGACCTAATGGTGCTGGAAAAAGCTCTTTCATCAATATGGTCAGAACCACTCTGTTTTATACCAAACAACTTTTCAGAGTGTAAAAACTTTTTTGTAATATTGTTCTGCTGCGCCAGATGACTGGGCTCTCCAAACCGACATCTGGAACAGCCTTAGTTCAGGGTTTGGACATATGCAAAGATATGACCAAAGTATACTCAAACATGGGCGTATGCCCGCAGCACGAGTAAAATTCTTTTCAACATTTTTTGCAATTTATAGCATTACCAAGTAGATAAGGAACAATTAACGAGACTGTTTTGTTTAACTATGTCATTTCTTTTGTATAAGTTTGCTTTGGGAGACGCTTACAGGAAGGGAACATCTTCTTTTCTACGGTAGACTTAAGAATATCAAGGGCTCTGCTTTAACACAGGTTTGGTTTATCACTTTGCGAATTCCTTCAATGTTTTGTTCTACAGGAGACAATATTAATTCATGAGTATATGAGCATTTTCAAGGCTGTGGAAGAGTCTCTGAAAAGCGTCAGCCTTTTTGATGGAGGTGTTGGTGACAAACCTGCTGGAAAATACAGCGGAGGTATGAAGAGACGACTTAGCGTGGCCATTTCGCTTATCGGGAACCCGAAGGTACATCTCCTGGTCTCTTGTTATGTTGATTTCGTAAGACACAGCTCAAATGAATCCATGGTCTGATTTGTTTAAGGTGGTTTACATGGATGAGCCGAGCACTGGACTTGATCCGGCCTCAAGAAAGAACTTATGGACAGTGATCCAACGTGCTAAACAAAACACAGCCATTATCCTCACAAGTACGTTCTTCTTTCTCTCTGCCCCATATATATGGATCTTATCAGTACCATGAATTGTATCGAGGTCGATGGTCATGGGTCTCTGGACTAGAACCTACTTTCTTAGTAAAAGTTTCTGAAGATAATTATACTTAATAAAAATGTGATGGTTTACAGAAACTTGTTCCTCACGTTTGCAGCTCACTCAATGGAAGAAGCAGAATTTCTGTGCGACCGATTGGGGATTTTCGTAGATGGAGGTCTGCAATGCATCGGAAACCCGAAAGAGCTCAAGGGAAGGTACGGTGGATTGTATGTGTTCACAATGACGACTTCACTGGAACACGAGGGGAGAGTAGAGAGAATGGTTCAAAATATTTCACCAAACGCCAAGAAAGTATACCATCTAGCAGGAACACAGAAATTCGAGATCCCTAAGCAAGATGTCATTATTTCAGATGTGTTTCTATTGGTTGAGAAGGCCAAAAACGAATTTACAGTATTTGCTTGGGGACTCGCCGACACAACTCTCGAAGACGTCTTCTTCAAGGTCGCTACAGCTGCTCACGCCTTCAATTCTTTGTCTTAAATGTTCGTGTGACCCTTTTTTTATTAAGATATTCACTGCCTTAAGAAAGACGTTTACTGCAGTAGACTTACATTAGTTACATACAGACACTAGTCAGTCTTTTCATAAATTCTGCACCAATCCGACCGCGGGTAACTCTCAATCTGATCAGTAATTGCTCCAAACTTACAGCAATACAATGAGTAAGGGAAACGCTCTAAAGCTCAGCAGGGTTCTCCATGCCAGAGCCAAAGCCAGAAACTAAAGACGTTTTCATGTACTTTACGTGCTTTTGATCGATCCCAGATACGCCTCCAATATTCACAACTCCAGGATTCTGGCTATTGTAAAACGAGAAAGCGGTGGCTCGTTCAAAACCACCGCTCAGGCAAAAATGAAGCAATCCTTTAGGGAAGACAAAGACATCGCCTTTTCGCAGAACTGTCTGAAAAATCTTGTTATTTGTATCCACAAATCCAGCAAACACGACTCCGCTCACCACAAAGAGCATCTCGGAGGACCTCGGATGCGAATGGAACGGCACAGATCCGTCCTTTTCGAGATCAGTCCGTGAGACCGAGAGGCCAAGAGTGTTGAGACCAGGACACTCCAATGCTGTGAGCAATATGACGCTTGACTGGAGATAATTATCTGTGTCTCCAGCTACTGTAAGTTTGGTGGACTTGAAATCCTGAGCGTTGATCTTGGCCGGGTTCTTGCAAGTATAGCCATTGACAAAGAAGCGTTGTTCTCCTGGAGCCGTTGGACATGTGTCCTGCATATTGTCCAAATCCGCGGAGATAGATAGGAAGAAGCTAGCAGAAAACATGATCACGATGAAGAATTTCATCCTTGTGAATTGTTATGAAGAGTATTCAACTTGTTACTAGATCAGACACATAAACAGAGAAAGAAAGAAAGAAAGAAAGAAAAAACACTGTTTCTAGGCGATGTGGCTTAGAGTTAAGTACACTACTTAGTGGCTTTTTGAGTAAGATTATTTTCTAAGATGAAAATCGCTTCTAAGTATATTCTTAACTAATTTTCCAACTTATTGATGCTGACATTATTACTTATTCAAACTCTTATTCTAAACTGTTCACCTGAAAAAGCAACTTTCCTTTGCTATAACAGGAAGCCAAAGAAGCTTAACCGGTTAATCTTTACTTCCATGAAAGTTTCTATTCTTTCTCTAGTGAGAAATACAATGGGTCATTCAGATTAGTACGTACAAGCTTTATTATAAAATTGCAAAGGACAAAAGTTCATGTCCGAAACCCAATTAGTCCAACGCATGAATAACTTGGGAGATTATTCGAAACCGCGCTGGGAAAGAAATTGTATCTCTAGTGCCCATTGTCAAGCTGGGAAACGTTGGTTTCATTGCACTGATCCACGCTCTGAAGTATATCTTTGATGAACTTAATGAAAGAGCACAGTCCACCCAAGAAATTATGGTCGATAACCCCGTTTCCATCAAGAACATGTGCGAAATCCACCAGCTTTACTTGTGCCTGAGCAACATCTCCCCCTTTCATCAAGATCGAATCATTTTCGTAAACCATCAGAATCGAGCAAGAGTTGAAATGGTAAAGTGTTTGGGTTTCGAACCAAGCCTTAAGCTCCAACAACTGCTCCAAGATCCCATAAGAACCACCATAAACTTCTAACGCGAAAGCACAGTTTGGTATGGAGTTAGAGTCAGTGGGCGAGTTCGAAGACACAAACTTTCTCAGAGCCAATCTTACATAATCAACATTGTATCCAAGAACCAACTTCTTCTCAGGTCTCCAAAAACTCGATTCTTGGTGGTCAAAAATCTTAAAACCCGAAAGTCTGAACCCCAACGAAACCGTAGTGGTCTCTTTGTCTTTCTTTATACATTTGTTGAAGTATTCTTCAGATACATCCGGGTACCATGTCCTAGAACCAATCTTAACATCCATTACCGAGGGATTCGAGTAACTGGAAACAACGTCATCAAGAACAATATGGGGAAGCTTGCCAGATCCATTAGATGCTATAACAAGCTGAGTGCCGTAATACTTTGGAAAATATCTATGGATGTGATGTGGAACGCTTTTGTTCGATGAGAAGGACTCATAGAACTCAGCCTCGTGTTGGCCACGAGAATCTCCCTGAAGTGGCTTGAAGAACTGGCCTTCGTCGTTTACAAGTGGACCGAGCTTCCCATCACGAGCAATGTGACCAGCAACTTGGTGTTCCGGGACCTTTAGCATCTTTGTGTAAGAGTATAATGCGATGATGATGAATCTGAAGAACAAGAATTCAATTCGCCATAAGAAAGTTTCTGTGGCAGCAACTTAAGGCAAAAAGGAAAAACAGAGTCCATCTTAAGACATATTATAGATCTACACAGTTGCAGATTATTGATCTTAAAAACATTTTTTTTTTTTTGGCACTCATCTTAAAAAACATTCAAGATTCCAGATTAAAATTAAAATTGAAGTAGACGATTAGGTCCAACGAGCAAACAAGACGGGACTTTGAAATTTCAATATTTCATTTCCAGGAATTACTCGAGATTTAACAATGTCCTCACGAGCTATTAAAAATATTAGGGTTCTTCAATTCTCTCCACATAACAAAAAATAAAAAAAAATAAAAAAAAAACAACCAACAACGTCATTCAGAATTCATCGAATCTATCGCCGAAGAAGAGTGATTTCAAAGTAAGAAAAAGAGGGAGAAAAAACAATCCCAGAATCCCACTATGAAGCAATATATATATATATATGTATATATTAGATCTCAAAAAAGCGTATGAAAAGGTCAAAAACTTTTAGATTAGAAAAATGAAACTTCAGAAAAGTACGCTTTCTGATGATAGATACGAAGAACTTACCTCAAAGGTTAAACATTTATCAATGAAATAATCAACATTACCAAACAAATCTCAACGCAGAAACTTTGATGCTCTCAAACGATCGCCAAATAATGAAAAGAAGTTGTAATTGTCGACACAAGTAGTGAATGCAGTATATAGGGATGCTTTCAGGCTTCAGATCGAGTGGAGCCTGTATATGTTCTTTCTTCTTTCGCACCAAAAGCCAAAAAAATGTCAAATCTATCTTGTCGGGATGACGAATAATATAATAATCGAACAAATTCTCATTGGAAAATATTGGATTTGGGATTTGATTCACTAAACCGGTCGACAGCAAAACCAGTATCACTGAACCGAACTTGTAGTAAAACAATTATAGACCCGGTTTTAGAGATAAACGGTTTGAATAATAGGGCTTCTCTACATCTGAAGAGAGGTCGAGCTTCAGTCTTTATTTACAAAACAGCCGCCTTCTCCAACCTCAGGCTCTGTTAGTCCGGCCGGCGAAATTAGGGTTTGGTAATAATATGTCTTATCCATTTGTACTCTTTATATGAATCATCCATGGTTTTGGATGTATCTGTAAAAACCTTTTTTAGAGCTGAATTTCTCTCAGGGGATTTTTGAACGCTAAGAGGGTTTTGATTAGTTTTATAAACATAGATGTTTTTTCTTTTGTATTTGTATTAATCCGATTTTTCTGTTCCCAGAAACTTTGGCTCTTTGGTGAGATAAGAATCAATGGCTCGTTTCAAAAACGTAAGTCTGTGTTGAAGTTTCTCTACGAATTCGTGTTCATCTATTTTGTTCTTCAGTCTTATGTATTTACTGGTTTGTGATTGATATAGAATAAGAAGAAGGGCAAGGTCAATGTGAAGCCTATTGTGACAAAAAATCAAGCTAATGTTGATCATGTCACTGGGGATAAAATACCAAAGAGTTTTGTGTTTTCAAGAATGAAACTTCCTGGTTCTGTCAAACAACTTCAGATGGATTTGAGGAAGCTTATGCTTCCCTATACTGCTCTCAATCTTAAGGTTAGTTAAAAAAAAGTCTAATTTAGTTATAGTTTGTAGGATTGTGATTTAACCGTTAGTGATGCAAATTGTTACCCTTTTTCATTTCATTTGCAGGAGAAGAAACGGAACACTTTAAGGGACTTTTTGAATGTATCAGGTCCAATGGGTGTTACGCATTTCCTTATGCTGTCGAAAACAGCGTCTTCACTGTCTCTGAGAGTGGCAAGAACCCCGCAGGGTCCGACTCTGACATTCAAAATTCATCAGTATTCCTTAGCATCAGATATAGCTCAGTCTCAGCTTCGGCCTAGATGTCCTCAAGATCTTTTCAAGAGTCCTCCTTTGGTAATTAATCTCACTCTCTTGTTTTTTTTCTCTTGTAATTTGTGGGTTTTTGCTAACACTTGAGATTGTTAATTTGGCGTGGTTTAGATTGTTCTTTCTGGATTCGGTACTCAGGAGCTGCACCTAAAGCTGGCAACGATTGTGTTTCAGAACATATTCCCATCCATTGATATCAACACTGTAAGTTTGATGGCAAGAACTGAGAGATATGCTTTTTGTTACTGGTTGCAACTTTTTCAGCAATTTGATTTTGTTCTGCTGTGGCGTAATTATGTGTTAGGTCAAGCTCTCAACATGTCAGAGATTAGTACTCTTGAATTACAACAAGGACACAAAACTCATAGATTTCCGGCATTATTCGATAAGACTTCAGCCTGTAGGAGTGTCACGTAGGATCAGAAAATTTGTGCAAAATCATCAGGTTCCTGATCTTAGGAATCTGCAGGATGTTAGTGATTTTGTCACCAGGTAGGGATTTACATTGGTTCAGTCTGGTTTTTTATCCTTTCCTCTCGCTATCAATGTCAATGGATAAATGTAATTTTGTTTTGTTGTTTTGTTTCAGGGCTGGTTACGGATCAGAGAGCGAAGGAGATGAAGAAGCGGCAACAGTAACACTATCATCTGATCTAGGCCGAGTAAACCGACGTTCAACAAAAAGCGCAGTGAAACTGCAAGAAATTGGACCGAGAATGACAATGCAGCTCGTTAAAGTGGAGGAAGGATTGTGTTCAGGAGGAATCATATTCAGTGAATATGGTAAATGTCGACCTCATCTGCCACATTGTAGGTTTTGATCTCGTCTATATCACAGGGCTAAGCATCTGATTTTGTGCTTATATTGGTCTGTTTCAGAAAATGTTGATGGAAAGAAAGAGAAGAAGAAGAAAAAGAAGCAAGTCGAAGTTGGTGGTGATGAAGAAGAAGATAGTCAAGAAGAAGAAGAAGGAGATGAAGAGGGTAGTGAAGAAGATGTGGAAGACATGGATGAAGATTTTGAAGATTGAAACAAAGGTTATAGATAGAGTAACACTGTTATCGCAGGAGACTTGAATGTCATCAAGTTTTGTTCTTCGGGGATCTTATGTAAGGAATCTTTTATTGAGTTAAGTCATGAGTACAATTACTAAGCCTTTTGTATCATTAAATTGAAGGCAACTCGGTATTAGTATTCTCAATTTTGACAGGAATTATGAATTCGTGGTTCGACGAAAATCCAAAGAAATAGACTCTCTCAAGTATCTCAGATTCTCTTAAAAGTTCTCTAATTATTTTATTTTGTGAACTTTTTTTTTTTTGACAGGTAAACCTTTAGATTGGTAACAAAATCCAATCTGTAGTTTAAGTTCTCCAGATAGACTAGGATGAGATTCGAACACACCATGTTAGGGACAAATTAACTGGTCATGTAACTCTAAACTTAATACTATTTCTGAGATCACATAAATTAGTGGATTTGTTTTCCGTTGTAAAATCGATTTTTGACGTAGATTTTAAATGTAATACATATATATTTTCCGTAACTCCAAAATTTTGTTACAAATTGGATAACAATCGAATAATAGTAATTTTAACGTTTTTAACACACGGTTTGACTGCTTAGCCGTTTAAATGTATTCCTTTAAAATGACTTTGATCAATTATATGCATGAAAAAGGGATGATACGTTTTTTACGGTCTTTCAATACTAGAAAATATTAGGAAATTTTGTTAAAGAATTTGTAAGAAAAAGTTTGGTTAAGGAACAAAAAGAAAAAAATGTATTAGAAATTGATATATGGGATACAATGTATATTATATAGGTATATCGTGAACGCAGATAAAGTACAAGAAGACGAAAGTACAATCAGTTCGGTCATTTGAGTGTCTTGTACCGAGGAATCTAATGGCTTTCTGTTTTGGGAAGATTAGATTAGATAGTGCGTTTTTTTTTTTGGTCAAACTGCGTATTTAAAATCTACACCTAGAAATATCTTAACTATGCCCCCAATTTTTACTTGTTTATAAAACACACCCCATAATCTACATTTTCTTATAAAATCCAACACATAGCCTTTACAAATTTTCCTTCAGTGAAAAGTTTAGCAGCTAACAAAATGTATGTCAAAAATGTTTCAAGATTCTTTTCCAATATATATATATATATATATATATATATAATATATGTATTTTAGATTTTTTTAAAATTAGCCAATAATAGTATGGTTTTGAGAAGACAAAAGTATCTTGTTTAACTATATTGGAAAAAAAATCTTGTTTAACTATAAACAGTATGGTTTTTATGCTTTTTGGTAAAAGCGATTAACAATTATAGTTAGCGATTGTGATACATATTCGGACGATTTGCTATGAAAATATATAAGTGAGGAATTTGATTATCAATGGTGATAGCCTAATAGATTTTTATTGATTGGTTGGAAGTAGGTAGAGCGTGTGAAGTTAAAGATTTTATACGGAATAGTAGTTACAATGACCAATTCTTTTCAAGAACCAAGTAATTAAAACGTGTAAGAAATGGATGTCTTTTCGTATATATATATATATTTCCCACCTCTCATTTTATGACAAACTAAATGCAAATATTTTTTGGAAGCATGTACATATTTTTATCAGTCTTCAACAATTTAGTATGTTTACAAACTTATTAGACTAAAAAAGTATATTTAGTCAAATGGTTGAATATCACATATTTTTAATGGTGGAACCACACTAATTTTAAATGTAGAGCATTGATGTAGTTGTTTCTTTTTGGGTCAATTTAACTCATATTCAAGAATGCAAGTGTTAGAAAAATGATACATTGTTCAAAAAGACTTGATTCCTATGGAACCCTCTAACTATACAGACATGATGATTAGCTTTGTAGTTGAATACACGGGGAATCCGAGCAATGGAACATGATCTGAAAGAGTTTCTTAGTCGAGAGAAGTCCTCCAGATAGGGCGAAAGGCTAGCCAGGGAGACAACTCTTCCACCATACTGAGAAGCTCCGCACAATCAACCAAGGACTCAACCTCTAAGATCTGAAGCGAAATAAGGCATGGTCATACTCCAAAGAAGCGCTTCAAATTCCGAGTGTAAGGCAGATAAACTCCATCTGAGGCTCTGAGCTCCCAAGTTAACACCATCTGTACCATCAGGGAAACAATACCAGCCAAACCTGTGAAAAGATTTGAATCCTTCCATGAGACATCAATCATGCATATGTATCCAGTAAACACTGGATTAACCACTAATGGTCTGGATGTGATCTCAAAGAAAGAGCTTGGATTCATGCTATGACAGCCCGTAAAAACAACTCTCCCTTTTTGAGCTTCGTCCCATATTTTGGCGTCCGCTTCTGCCAAGTGGACTATCTTCCCGGGATCCCTATCCGTGTTTGAAAAAGGTTTGTCAATTCTGGCCTTCCATAAAACCATAGGATCCATGGAAATCTCCTGTACTCCTCCGACTGCGGTAATCAGCAAATCAAATGGTCAATATTGGAAAAATAGATTGTCCCGGGAAATTTTGACATGCGGAGATTTTAGATAAAGCTCAGGCCTGAACGGATAGCGGGCACTCAAACAGGACATGATTAACCATTTCCAAAGTGCATTGGTGTAGTTTTTTTTGTCAACTTAACTTCAATTACTGATAAGACGAGACCAATGTGTGTGTACATCATTTAGAAAAGCAAAATTCCTAGCTAAACCTCCAACATTACGAGCTAAGAGATCCGCCTTGTTGGTGCAGTTAAAACTGAAAAAATTAAATATAAGTAGAAAATAATCATAACAATACGAAAAAGAAATTTGTATAGGGCACTTATCCACCAATTTGGTCTTTGCGTCTGTTAGTGCTTCTGATGCTTTCTTTATCTAAGTTCGACTCTAGAGAGTCGTGTTTGCTCCATGTGATATTGTTAAGGATTTGAGAGAGTTTAATTATAGGTTTGGTTGTCGATCCAATTGTTGACAAAAACAAATAGATTAGACTAACTAACTTAAATCAATATTTAGACAAATATTATATTTGCATGCAATTGTTTTTAAGGAGGATTAGTAAGTAATATGTATAACTAAAGAAGAGAGACCAATTGGATACAAATGAGTTTCGTTAGAAAACAAAATGAGAAAGATGAAATTGTGAGATACAAAGCTCAACTTGTAGTACATGGTTATTATCAAAGACCCAGGAGGCTGATATTGATTATAGGAAACATACTCTCTCGTGATGGATGCTATTACATTCATATTTCTGATGTGTTTAGCTGCCAATAAAAATCTTACTATGCAATTCATGGATCTCGTAACAGCATACTTATACAGGTAATTAGAAATAGCTATCTATATGAGAACTCCAAAAGGATTTAAAATGCCAGAGGCATTGATTTCTGAACCCAAAGAGTTATATGCAATAAGATTGCAAAGATCATTTTATGGGTTGAAGCAATTTGGACGAATGTGGTATAATAGTCTTAGTGAGCATTTAATTAAAGAAGGGTATGTAAATAATCATATATACTCATGTATTTTCATCAAGAAAACAGAAACCAGATTTGTAATCATCACGGTATATGTTGATGATCTAAATATGATTGGAACTCAAGATGAGGTACGTAAGACAACAAAATATTGAAAGGGAGAATGCAAAATGAAAAATCTCGGGCATAGAAAGTATTGTCTTGGCCTACAAATAGAGCATAATAGGTATATTTGTATAATAATTCACATACATTAAGAGAGTATTACAACGATTTAACATGGACAAGACAACTCCTCTCAATACTCCATTGGTCGGTAGGTCTCTAAACATTGATAGTGACCCTTTTTAACCAACTAAGGATAGTGAAGAGATACTTGGTCTTGAAATATCATATCTAAGTGCGATTAGAACACTTATGTATCTTGCAAATTGCACAAAACCTCATATATCATTTGTAGTTAACTTTTTGGCCTAATTCAGTTCATCCCCTACGTGAAGACATTGGAATGAAATCAAGCACATTTTTTGCTATCTCCAAGGGACTGTTGATTTAGGGTTGTTTTATTCTAAATATTCAAATGGCCAAATGATTGGTTTTGCAGATGCAAGATATTATCAGATCCACATAAAGGTCGATCACAAACATGATATGTGTTTACCATTGGAGGGATTGCTATATCATGGTGTTCTCAAAAGCAAACACTTGTATCCATGTCTTCTAATCATGCTGAAATTATTGCACTCCATAAAGCGAGTACATAATATGTGTGGCTGAGATCAATAAGTCAACACATTCGATCTAGCAGCGGAATTCAAGTCAATATGGAGCCAACCATACTATATGAAGACAATGATGCATCTGTTGCACAAACGAAAGAAGGATGTATCAAAATCGATAGAACCAAGCATACTCATTCGAAGTTCTTTTCATATACCCAAGAGCTCAAGAAGAATAAAGACATTAAAGTGAGATATGTCCAGTTGACTGATAATGTTGCATATCACTAAACAAAGTCACTACCTAAAACTTTGTTCAAGAAACATATCTACAACATTGGAATGTGACATCTACACAATGTGTGAAAAGGTGATCCTCAACGTTCGAGGTAGAACTTGCGTCCTTGCACTCTTTTTCCCTTTTTATGGTTTTCCCACTAGTTTCCCTTGAAGATTTTTATCGAGGCAAAAAAAGACAATAAAGACATAATGTAAGAAACAATAGTGATGATGGTGTTCAAATGGAGTGTTATGAACGTGTCATTATGACTTATCAAAAGCAATGCATTATTATTGACTAATGTCAATAAGATAAGAATGTCATTGATGATTGTTCAAAAACAATGGAGAGTCATGCAACACAAGTCGACATTATAATTTATAGTGGACTCCAGCATCACTACTGTATATAGAAAGGTTATGTATATCTTCAAAACTCCAATAAAATTTTTGTTCTGATATCTCTCTAGAATTATGGGAGTGTCACCGGCCAAATCAAATTTTGTTATACCGATCGTAGTCTTTATTATTATTTCAATTTATAACATAATTTTATTTTTTATAAAATAATGACTAAAAATACTAGTACAAAAAAGGAAAGAAATAAAAGTTTAAAGAGATATGTTTATTGTCACGTAGTTAAATGTCTATTTATGTTAGTTTAGAATCGGATATTATCATTATCTATCCAATTAGTATGTCTCATTCTGTTATTTTATCGGATCTTGTCGTTATCGATCTAATTAGTATGTCTATTTCTGTTATTTAATAATTGGATCTTGTCGTTATCGATCCAATCGGGGAAAATAAAAATGTGAGACAGAAGTAGTAAAGAGTTTTAAATTTACCATATTTTGTATCAAAACATATCTACTTATTATTAATAACATTTATTAGTAATATAATCAAAAGTTTTAGGGTCAATGAATTTAAAGTGTAATATCCGCTTTTTTTTAAAATTTATTTCTTATGTGTCGTTGATTTATATATTTCTTCCACATCTCCTCTGCACAATCTTCTTCTCAGCTCTCTCAATCTCGAGATCTGTCCTTTTAAGTCTCTTCTCTCTCCAATCTCACAACTTCTCATTCTCTTCAGCTCATTTTTCTTTCAATCCAAGATTGAAATCATAGAGAATTAAGATTGGATTTTCGTTCCTTTCCTTCTTCCTCAGATCTAGTATTCTCATCACGGATAATTAAGGTACGTTCATCGGAGGTATCGAAAGAATTTTCGTAGATCTATCTTTATTTCTTTTCAACTGGATGTGTTAGATTCAAGTCTGATCTGATCTTTTGGTGTATTGCGATCGCGCGTTTTGAATTCGTTGTTTCGAATAGTGAGAATTCGTTTGTTTGTGATTTTCATGTTTTTTTTTTGTCGATCAGCTCGATCGAGCTCTATTGTGTAGATCGATACGAATGTAGAGCTTTGTCTCAATTTGGATAATGATACTTACTTTTTGATGTATGCATGTGGGGATTTTTTTGCATTGATTTATTTGCAATTAATATACCGATATTGAGACATTCTGAATTTTGGTCGTGAATCATTGATTTATTTACAATCAATGCGTCATGTTGAAAAGGAACAAACCTTTGTTGGACTTTTTTTCTTTTTAAGTTTAATTTGATCTTCGAGTGTTTTATTGCTGTCTTGAAGTGTGGTAGCTTTTTGTTGATGAGTTTTTCTTTTCGCCCGTCTCTCGTGTAGGTCTTAGTCAAACCAACATGGCGACTGTGGCAGCAACTGAGAACCAGTGGCTCAAAGGGAGAGTGAAGGCTGTTACCTCCGGAGACTGCTTGGTGATCACGGCCTTGAGCCACAACAGGGCTGGCCCACCACCGGAAAAGACCATCACTCTATCGTCCCTTATGGCTCCTAAGATTGTGAGCTTAATAAAAGATCATTCCTTTTCCAATAGCACTCGCCATTTTTGCTATCATATGTTTTTTTTTCGTAATTCAGAAATTATTATTTTCAGATATATGGATATTATATCATAGGTGATTTATAATTTAAAACTTGGCTAACATTATTTCTATCTTCCTCATTGTTTCTCGTTATCCTTTTTTCAGGCTCGCAGGGGAGGTATAGATGAACCTTTTGCATGGGAAAGCAGGGAATTTCTGAGGAAGCTTTGCATTGGGAAGGTGCTAAATTGACACTCTTGATCATTTATGCCATATTTTATGTAATTGAGAATGTTTCTTCATTTTAAACCCCGATTTTGTTTCATCTTGAGCAGGAGGTTGCTTTCAAAGTGGATTACAAAGTCGAAGCTATTGCTGGAAGAGAATTTGGTTCGGTTTACCTTGGCAACGAAAATCTTGCTAAGCTTGTTGTTCAAAATGGTTGGGCAAAGGTGATTACTATTTTATTTCACTAGATAAACTTGTCGAAAGTATAATGCTCGCATCAGCTTTCTCATTCGGTGGCCGAATGCCTGTGCTATGGACAGGTCAGAGAGCCAGGCCAGCAGAATCAGGATAAGGTTAGTCCTTACATTGCGGAACTGTTACAGCTTGAAGAGCAAGCTAAGCAGGAAGGGTTTGGTCGTTGGAGCAAGGTCGGTGTCTATGATTGTGTTTCTCTTTATTTATTTTGTCAAAACGTCTTCGGTACCTAATGAAAAAATTGATGGCCAGTTTAAGGCTCTAAACCATTGAAATATAACATCTAATTTTTACTTGATATATGAAGAACCAACTGGAAGTTATTTGGTTTTCTATCTCTGCGAGACATGCTCTTGGAGTTCAATGATCAGATGTTCCCATTAGGGTTGATTTGTAAGAGTTATTCTTTCTTGATTTGTTGATAGAATTAACTTGGTACAGGTTCCTGGTGCTGCTGAGGCCTCTATCAGAAATCTCCCTCCTTCTGCCGTTGGAGATTCTGGAAACTTTGATGCCATGGGTCTCTTAGCCGCAAGTAAAGGCAAGCCCATGGAAGGTATTGTCGAGCAAGTTCGTGATGGCAGTACCATTCGAGTGTATCTTCTGCCTGAATTTCAGTTTGTGCAAGTATTTGTTGCTGGACTCCAGGTATGTAATCTTGTTTCCTTGTTTTTATTGTGTTTTAGGAGTTGACTTTTGACTTTCATGGTGTAAAAGTGTCAGTTGTTGTGTGTAGGCTCCATCTATGGGAAGGAGGTCTACACAAGAAACTGTTGTTGAGTCAGATGTTACATCAACTCCAAATGGAGATGGTTCTGCTGAACCACGTGGTCCTCTAACATCAGCCCAGAGACTCGCTGCCTCAGCTGCATCGTCCGTTGAAGTTTCCTCTGATCCATTTGCAATGGAAGCCAAGTATTTTACTGAGCTTCGTGTTCTTAACAGAGATGTAAGGAGACATTACAAATAAATAACCCACATGAATCTGTATTGACTTTTAGATGATTTAAGTGTGAGCTGGATTGTGCAGGTTCGCATTGTTCTTGAAGGTGTTGACAAATTCAACAACCTAATTGGGTCAGTTTACTATTCTGATGGGGATACAGTAAAAGACTTGGGTTTGGAGCTGGTTGAAAATGTACGTTTCTAAATTGAATTCTTTAAGAAAATTTGACATGATTACATATTGAAGTAATTACCCAATTAAAGTTTGGCTTCGCCAGAATGGTAATTCTGTAAATACAAATTCGTGATACTACACCTAAAAATTTTCTTCCCTCTATTTGACCTGTACTTTCTGAAGATTAGGTCGCCACATTGCAATAGATTGTAGTTTTCTTGGTAGATTTGGCACATCTTTCTGATGAAATCACTGGAATATATGATCTTCTCTTATGGTGTTGAATTGGAGTTATGACACCCGTCGCTATTTCTTTTCCTCAGGGTCTTGCTAAGTACGTTGAGTGGAGTGCGAACATGATGGAAGAAGAAGCCAAAAAGAAGTTAAAAGCTGCAGAACTTCAGTGCAAGAAAAACCGAGTGAAAATGTGGGCAAACTATGTCCCTCCAACTAGCAACTCTAAGGCAATTCATGACCAGAACTTTACCGGAAAGGTAATAAACTTAAAATGGCTTGCACAAATTTCTTGGTTGATATATTGCCTTCTGCCCATATCAAAAGTTCTAAGTTCTTACTAGTTTTTACCCTCTTCAGGTAGTGGAAGTTGTGAGTGGGGACTGCTTAGTAGTTGCTGATGATTCTATCCCATTCGGGAGCCCAATGGCAGAGCGTCGAATCTGTCTTTCGAGTATCAGGTCTCCTAAAATGGGTAACCCACGCAGAGAGGAGAAACCTGCTCCTTATGCTCGGGAAGCCAGGGAGTTTCTGAGACAAAGGCTCATTGGAAAACAGGTATTTATTGTGTTGTGCCTTCTGACTTAAATCATCGCCTTAGGCCACACAGGAGCCATATCACTTACTTTTTTTTTCCCACGATGCAGGTTATTGTTCAAATGGAATACTCAAGGAAGGTTAGCCCAGCAGATGGTGTTACTACTTCTGGAGCTGGTGATCGGGTAATGGATTTTGGCTCAGTTTTCCTTCCATCTCCTACCAAAGGTGATACAGCTGAACCGGCTGCAGCCACTGCTGGAGTGAATATTGCTGAACTCATTATTTCACGTGGCTTTGGGACCGTGGTTAGACATCGTGACTTCGAGGAAAGGTCGAACCATTACGATGCCCTTCTGGCTGCTGAATCTCGTGCTATTGCTGGGAAGAAGGGAATCCAGTCTGCAAAGGATCCTCCCGTAATGCACATTGCAGACTTGACTGTGTCCGCAGCCAAAAAGGCTAAAGATTTCCTGCCATCCCTGCTTAGAAGCAGGAGAATTTCTGCTGTTGTGGAATATGTGCTGAGTGGACATCGGTTCAAGCTATACCTTCCTAAGGAAATGTGCAGTATTGCCTTTGCATTCTCTGGTGTCAGATGTCCTGGCCGTGGTGAACCCTATTCTGAAGAAGCTATTGCTTTGATGAGACGTAAGATCATGCAGAGAGATGTCGAGGTAAACTGGACATTTTATGCGCAAGATACATCTCAATCTGACCTTTCTTAAATGTATAAATCTTACATAGTCTTTTATAATCACGTAGATTGAAGTTGAAACTGTGGATAGAACCGGTACTTTCCTGGGATCAATGTGGGAGTCGAGGACCAATGCAGCAACGTTCCTTCTTGAAGCTGGCCTGGCAAAACTGCAGACTGGCTTTGGTGCAGACAGGATTCAGGAAGCTCATATTCTTGATTTGGCTGAACGATCTGCAAAAAATCATAAACTGAAGGTAACGCCAATAGATATCCATTTTTTCTGAGGAAAAGCATCGCGGTCAAAAAGCTGAAATTACTAAATCGTATGATTTCCATTTTCCAGATATGGGAAAAGTATGTGGAAGGAGAGGAAGTCGTAAACGGTAGTTCTACAGTAGAAACCAGGAAGAAGGAAACATTAAAGGTGAAGTTAGCCGTATGATTCTTTAGACAAGTCATATTTAATACTAAAACGAAAATCTTAATTCACTGTAGTTAACTGTTGTCCACTACAGGTTGTTGTTACAGAAGTACTTGGAGGTGGTCGGTTCTATGTTCAGGCGGTTGGTGATCAAAAAGTAGCTTCAATTCAACACCAACTTGCATCTCTGAGTCTTAAAGATGCTCCCATTATTGGATCATTTAACCCTAAGAAAGGTGACATAGTCCTTGCACAGTTTAGCCTCGATAACTCCTGGAACCGTGCAATGGTAAATCATCATATAACCATGATTTGTTTTTGTTTATCAATCACCTATGGGTTTTTATGGTATTTCTACTTTGTGTTAAGATTGTTAATGGACCACGAGGAGCAGTTCAATCTCCAGATGAAAAATTAGAAGTCTTCTACATCGATTATGGAAACCAAGAAACAGTTCCATACAGCGCAATCCGCCCAGTCGACCCTTCAGTATCGTCAGCACCAGGGCTAGCACAGCTCTGTAGGCTTGCCTACTTAAAAGTTCCAAGCCTGGAAGAAGACTTTGGTCCTGAAGCCGGAGAGTATTTGCATAGCATAACACTGGGTAGTGGTAAAGAGTTCAAGGCGGTAGTAGAAGAAAGAGATACTTCAGGAGGCAAAGTGAAAGGCCAAGGAACTGGAACCGAGCTTGCTGTAACTCTCATCGCTGTCGACGATGAGATCTCTGTCAATGCAGCAATGCTTCAGGTCAGTGCCTAGCCTTTTCTTCAACAACTCCATAACTTTTGAGTAGTGTACTTTTCATTTAAAACGGGAGTGTGAAATGTGTTGTTTATGAGCACAGGAAGGAATAGCGAGGATGGAGAAACGCAGGAAATGGGAACCGAAAGACAAGCAAGCGGCTCTTGATGCACTGGAGAAATTCCAAGAAGAAGCTCGTAAGTCTAGGACCGGAATCTGGCAGTACGGAGATATTGAATCAGATGATGAGGATGTTCCGGTCAGGAAACCTGGTCGCGGTTAAGTTATTTGCTCGGGTTCAAAAAGGCATCATGAGGAGGAAGAGAGAAGCCATTGGTTTCTTTTTATAATGACTTAAGAAGCGAGATGATGTTTTGCTTGCAAGCATCAAACTTTTTGTAACGTTTAGAATTCTCTTTTTTTTTTCTAATTTATCTTCTTTTACTACTTTCTTTTGGGTTTATAGACTTTCGAAAAAAAAATTTCTATTTAGGAGTACGAGACGATCTTATTGTCTTTATTTTATGTTTGACAAAGAATCATAATAAGGCGAAGTAACTTCAGGTTATCAAGTGTTCAAGTGGACAACATTAGAGGGACCTTCTCATTAATATCTGATTTCGTCTTTTTCTGGCTAAGCATTTTTCTCGTGAGTTCATCTTCTCGCGGAAATTACGTGGAAAATAGCTTCTTCTTTCTTTGTTTTTTTTCATCTTTATTTAATCGAAAAGAAGATGATTACAACATATAAAAACATCAAAACTCGCGGAAACAAATGATATCTTTTGGAACAAAACCCAAACCAGGAGAGTTAGATCTGAGAGTCGAAATTAAAAAGAAACTAAGGGTTAAGATGACGTTATCTCAAACTGAAAGAGCTAAAAGTTATCTCATATATCTTCCAGAAATTGCAAAATCGAATAACAAATACAAACATGTAAACCAGTGACCAAGTATCACCTCTGTAGAAACCCATGAAAATATTAGACTATACGAATGTGACAAGAGGATGAGACCGAAAAAGTCGAAAACCTTTAAAGTCATAAAGAAGAAAAGGAAGACAATCAATGCCAAAGCCATCAAAACAAGGTCGAAAACCACCCCAAAGACCTCCAAAAAGAAGAAAAATGGCCACCAAAAACCCATAAGGGCCATCAAATCATCAAAAGGTCAAGAAAAGGTTAAAAGAAAGCATTTTGAAAAAATCAATTTTTAGACCAGAAAAATCAATGGACGGTGGTCATGGACCATGGTAGGCAATCGGGTTGAGAGGCACGTACTGCGGGCAAGAATTCCATGTACTGCAGGATGATCAACGACAGCTCCATAAAGTCAACGGACGGGTCATGTACCGTGGTTAGCAGATCAGGTAGAAAGGCGTGCACCGCTGGTGAATACATGGACATACCGCAGAATGTGAAGTTACGTACCGCAAGATGGATCCAACACGTACCGCGGGTTGAGACACGGACGTACCACGGGACGTGAAGCTACATACTGCAAAACGCATCCAACACATACCTGAGGTCGAGACACGGACGTACCACGGGTTGAGAGATCACGTACCGCAGGTCAAGAGGCAACGTACCGTAGGTCGAGAGACAACGTATCGTGGGTTGAGACACAACACATATTGCGGGTCGAGACATCACGTACCGTATGCCAAGCCTCAGTGTACTGCGGGTCGAGCTATCATGTCCCGCGGTACAAGTCAACAGTCGAAACAAAAAGTCAATGATTTTGGAAATCTTCCAAATGTTGATTATGATCAAATGAGATGTTATCTATGGCTGTTAGGACTAAATTAGAGTCTAACTATTAGACTGTATGAAGGAGACAAGAGGATGAGACCGAAGAGGCTGAAAACCTTTAAGGTCAAGAAAAAGAAAAGGAAGAGAGTCAAGGCCGTAGTCATCAAGACAAGGCCGAAGACCACCACAAAGACTTCCAAGAAGGAGGAAAATGGCCACCAAGGACCCATAAGGATCAACAAATCATTAAAAGATCAAGTAAAGGCCAAAAGAAGACATTCTGAAAAGTCAATATTTTGGGCAAAAAGTCAACGGACGGGTCGAGATCAGTACGTCTGCAGGACATGATCCGGACGAGTCTACCGTCCGCAGGACATGATCCGGACGTATAGGAGAAAAGTCAACGGTACATGAAAAAGTCAACGATTCTCAAATTATTCCAAATGTTGATTCTGATCAAATGGGTTGTTATCTAAGACCAGCATTATCGGTGGTCTTTAATGAGTTTCTTAGTGTTATTAGACATTAAAAGTAAATGTAAAAGAAATGAAAATCGTAAGGATCGTTTCTTAATCAAGAAACGATTTTCGTTTTAAGAAACGTTAACATGGCGTGTTTTCATTGGTCGAAGAAAGAAATAGAAAAGGAGGAAAAAGAAACAGAAACACGTTCATTTCAAAATTGTTTTCTCTCTCTTTTTTGTCTCTCTCTCATCTCTCTCTGTCTCTCTCGCGATACCACCGAGGAAATGAAATCGAAATCGTCGATCCAAAAGGGTGTCATGATTCTTCTTCTAGAACGAACCAGACCTCGCCTCCTTTAGGTATGTTCAATCTCTCTCACCATTCACTTTATTTTATTTCGTATCTCATGTCTCTGATTTAGAAAATTAGGATTTTGAGATTTATGGAAAAATGTTGATTTGTTGATAACCCTCTAATTAGGGTAATTAAAAGCATGTTTGTTGCTAAGAGTGATGATTATATGATCGTGTGTGTTATAACTTTGATTATGTGTGTATTGTGTTATGATAGTTGCTAATATTTTTTTGTGTGTATATAGGAAAACGTTTTACAGAATATATAGAATATAACTTTGATTATGCGCTTGCATGATTTGTTGAACAAATTTAGATGGCTAATTGGAGGTTTTGTTATAGGTTACAACACCAAAAAGAGGTGATATTGCAAGACAGATTGGAGATGCACTAAGATCTAAACTTGGCTATCTTGGTTGTCTTCTTTCACTTGAAATGGGAAAGATCCTTGCAGAAGGAATAGGAGAAGTGCGAGTATGTTTATTTCTCAGCTAAACTTAGTTTCTTAGCTTCTTATTACTCACTCAGATACATTTAAATGTTACCTATTTCAGATATTACTAGCAAAATTTTTCAGTGAAAGCAGTTTTGTGACTCATAATTCAAATAAAATGGGAACTTATTATACGCGCACACTAATATAAAACTGAAAAGCTGTTTTTTCATAGAGCTAGAAATAACACATTTTTGCAACTCAATGGCTCAATCATACCTTCAGAACGTGAGCTCTAGTTATGATCTTCTATAAAGCTTATAGATAACATATCATAACTGTAATTAGCTATATCTTAGTCAAATTTCTCCTGATAGGCACTTGGATTTGGAGATGCTTATTATCCTTTATTTCAAATCTGACTGAAACTTGCAATTCTAAACTCGTATCCTTTTATCGTTGCAGGCCCTAACCACATGATGTTGGAGGTGAATTGCCAGTTGTTTCGACATAGTTGTGATGATACACTTCTTATGACATGATTAACATTCTGCTTGGATATTGTAGTGCAGATGTGGAATCCTCTTGGTATAGTTGGTGTTATCACAGCGTTTAACTTTCCATGTGCTATTCTTGGTAAGTTTTGTCTCCTATTTGAGACTATAATGAGTGAATATGACTCAGTGTTCTCTTATTGCATGTTGGAATGCTTGCATTGCACTGGTCTGTGGATACTGTGTAGTCTGGTAATAATGATATTAGTGGAGTGACTTAACCTTGGTTTTGACTATGAAAATTTCTTATTTGATCAGTGTGGTTAACACATGTGATTCCATAGGAAAGGTGCTCCAACTACCCCGTTGATAACTATCGCAATGACCAAGCTAGTGGCTGAAGTTTTTGAGAAGAATAATTTACATGGTGCCATTTTTACGGCCATGTGTGGTGGTGCTGAAATTGGTGAAACCATAGCCATGTGTGGTGGTGGTGGAGGTGGCGGTGGTGGTGGATGTGGCAGCGGTGATGGAGGTGAATGTGATGGTGATGGAGGTGGTGGAGGAGGATGTGGTGGTGATTGATGTAGAGGAGGTTTCTGAGGTTATCTGTTTCATATTTGTAGAAAATCGTATTTGTACTTTGATGAAATTATGATATTAAATTGATTGCAAATTTGTAATATTGTTTAGTTGTAAATTCTTATAATTTGTGTATTTGATGTCACAGACCAAATTGTATTTTAAACATGTTGTCAATATTATCGAACTTTATATTAATTACCCATATTTCACTCAAAGCCTACTAACTATTTGATTATAATTTGTGCCAACATTTGATTATCTTCTAAAAGAAGCAACTGTTTTATGTTCTGTTTAAATTAAGATTGTTCCGTTTGAAGATTTTCTACTAGTTTTAGGCTTGAGAAACTGTAAGTATAAATATATGTACATGTCGAATCTGTTAGATTATTTACTTAATATAATGTAGCTAAGAGTATGTTTAATAATTTTTAATTTGCAATAATAATTAAGTTATCTAAAATTAAATTTTTATTTTTATTTTTTTACTTCTAAGAAACTCACCTAAGAACCTACCATTAGTCACACCAAGATACTCAAAACAAAAATACATCTCTTAACTCTCCATTTTACAAATTTAATCATTTAATAATACAAAGAGACTCTTAATAAGAGCCTACCAATAATGGTGCTCTAAGGTTGTTAGGACCTAAATGGATCCTAAATAGAAGCAAAAAGACCTTTGGAAGCTTATGGCAACGTATGACTCTCTTTTATGCTAAGTTCAAGGCTAAGGAGATGTCATTTTCACAATTGGGACCACAATCCCTCTCTCCTCACCAACAACTCTCTTGCTCACCAACTAGGGTTTATTTTGAGATGAACATTCACATTGTAAACTCTAGAAATAGAGCTTGTATCTCCCTTTGTAAATTATTTATATATAAAAATCAAATACAAACAAGTGTTCACAATGTTCTCTCTTTATTTTTTTTGTGCAAGTAGTTTAGGATGTAGATTCTAGGGTTTCAGAGCTTGTATAGAGGCTGACCAATGGCAGAGCTCTACCCAAACACTTCTAGATCTCTACCAAACTCTTTTTATTCTTTCTTTATGTTTATACAAATCTAGATGAATGGTTCTAAAATCCAAGATCTCTTTAGCACACAAACTTCAAGTGTTGTGATGCTTTACTTGGATAAGATCTAGCCTATATTAATTTTTCTCCTTGCTAGAACCGATTTACTCCATAGTAATTTTGGATTCAACAAGTTATGAGATCAAGCTAGTTTTGTGGGTTAAGTGGTTTCCTTCACCAAGCGAAGTCTCCACGGTTAATGTTTAGCTTACTCTCATAAAAACCAACACTAACTAGAAGCCATATAACCGTTGGAAGCTTATGAAGACATGTGACTCTCCTTTATGCTAAGTTCAAGACTAAGGAGATGTCACTTTCATACTTGGGACCACAATCCCTCTCTCCTCACTAACGGCTCTCTTGCTTACCAACTAGGGTTCTCAGCTGCTAAGTGTTCCCTTTGTAATTCTCTATAAATAGAGCTTGTTCTCCCTTTGTAATGTTATCCAAAATCAAATACAAAGAAGTGTTCACAAAATTCTCTTTTTATTTTGTTTATGCAAGTAGTTTAAGATGTAGATTTTAGGGTTTGAGAGCTCGTGTAGAGGCTGGCCAATGGCAGACCTCTACCCAATCACTTCTAGATCTCCACCAAACTCTTTTTATTCTTTCTTTATATTTCTCCTTGCTAGAACCGATTTACTCCATAGTAAACCCGGATTCAACAAACTATGAGATCGAGTCTATTTTGTGGGTTAAATAGTTTCCTTCACCAAGTAAAGTCTCCATGATTTATGTTGAGCTTACTCTCATAAAAACCAACCAAAAATAGTAGACCTCAATCGAATTTGGAATGTGCAGACAAGAAGTGAATAAATTCTGCTGAGGAAACAAAATTGAGACGAAACCAACTACTGATTGAACTGGATAAACATACCATAGCTCAACCCAAAGGAAGCAATAACCTAAATCTAACTGAAATAAACCTAACCACTAGAATTGGACTAACCAAACAACCTAAAGATAACTATAATCTAAACGACAAATTAAAAAGGAGAGAGGAATAACTAACCTAACCCCAAGCCTGGCAGAGAGATCCCGACAACTCCACGGTGATCTACGTTAAGTGAACATCGAAGGAAAGTGAAACTGACTCCAAATTCAGATCCGATGACAATTCTTACACATTAGGTGAGATCGAGTCTCACTAAAAGACTCAGCTTCGCCAAGACACCTTTATCCACCAACAAGACTGTTATAGCAAACCGCAAACACCAACAGCAGAGACAAAATCACCATCGAGGGACACCAATCACAACATCATAGAGGACCTTCTAAAACATTACAATGGCTACAATGACACCTTCGGAGAGTTACCGCTGAGCTCCACCCTCTGCTTTGACTTTAAGGCGAATCTCTCTCTAACCTCAAGACAACAGAACATATGATTACAACTGAAGGGGAAAGAAGAAATGCCGGCGACCAAAGGCTGTTAATGACAGTGGCTAAGTTAAAATACCAAACGTCTTCTTCAAAGTTTGAAGATAGCTTCTATTTCGTAATCCTATTGGTATGATGCATTTTCATAATAAAAAAATTTGACTGGTGGTTGCCGAGTTCTTCTCTGATTGAAAATCGGTGTCTGAAATTATGTATGAATTGCCAAACACTAGTTCCAATGGCTAACTTTTAAAGGGTATTCTATATAAGAGCAAGAGCAACGATGAAGGTTTTTTTTTGTTTAATTTATTTACTTTTTGTGTCTAAAAAAAATAATAATTAAAAAACAGACCAATCGAGGAGCGCGTTTGACTCTTATACAAGAACTTTAAGATGCTATTTTTTAAAGTTTATTAATATTTTTTTTTATTTTTTTTAAAAACTGAGCTAAGAAACCAACATTATTCTTGGTCTAACAAGAGCTAAGAAACCAAAAAGAGCTAAGAAACCAACATTGTTCTTGGTCTAACAACTTTTTGTTTTTTTCATCTACGTTATTGAAAAGAGTATTAGTGAATATAACAGTTGGTTAGAAGTGCGAAAGAAAGAAGCAAATAGGAAAAACAACAAGTGAGCTATCAAGAACCGTTACATATTCCTCACCTTCCACCACCCCGACAACACCTTTCTTCTTTGTCCAAAGACCAAAAATATACCAAACTTGGTTTTACACTTTTTCCTCGGCTACAGCTTTAAAACAACATTCAACCCCCCAAAAAAACAATAAAAAACATAACAATAAAAATGTCAATTCTTTCCCTTTCACATCTTCGAATAACTACTTTAAAACTTTCTTCTAATTCTCACGTCTTGTTTGCCTTTTGCGTGGAGCTACTGCTTCTTCCTTCTTCTCTGCCTCATCTCCACTCTTTGAACTCTCTCCTACTTCTTCTTTCTTCTTTTCCACCGGTGTCGCCTGATTTTTTTTCCCATTTTCATTTCTCTATTAGTTTCTCACTTATAATCACTATATATTGTTTTTACACATAAGATTCAAAGCGATTTTGATTACCTTTTTGCCACCAAAGATCAGCTTCACAAAGAGCGAAAAGAATACAACTACTACGGAGACGAGGACACCAATGGTTACGTTTGGTTGTTGCTCAGCTTTCTCAATCAGCTCCTACATATACAAACATTTCACATCTTCTCAACCTCGTTCGAGTCTGACATTTACTTAAAACTTCTGTTGTTAAATAAGCCAGACAACTTACCGTGATCTTTGACTTGTAGGCACTTAGGAAAGGTATATCTGCAACCTTGTTCAAGACGTCGAATACAATCTTCTGGAATATCATTCATACACAGAAATATTAGTTGTATGTACTTATACGAAAAAAGCTTTATATAACAGTTTTTCCTGTGGAAATTCAATTTACCTGGTAGCTCTTGAGACCATCTGCAGAGCCAGCAGCTTCCTCTTCTGCCTTTTGTTTCGCTTTCTCAACATCAAATTTGGGCTTCCAAGTGGTCTGTCTGTAAGTCTCCGCGACCTTCTCGTCTTTCGCTATCAGAATGTTGTCAAACAAGATACCATCTTGCATTGTCCAGATCTCTATACCGAGGGCTGCAATGGGTTCATAATTCGGTGTGTCTAGCTCAAAGTAGTCAGGGTTAGGGATATCTCTGGGTTTCCAGATTCCCTTGTATGCAGGGTTATCGATAAGAGGTGCACTCCATTTGCCCTTGTAAGCAGGATTTTTCTTCATTGGTCTCTTCCATTCACCACAACCTGGTGCTGCTTCACATTTGGGGTTGTCAATCTTTGGAGCCTCCCACATACCATCTTCCTCGTCATCCCAATCTTCAGGCTTGGTTGCCTCGGGGTCGTCAACCTCCTCAGGCTCATCATCCAACCATCCTTCGGGTTTCTCAGCTTCCTCATCTTCAATCTCCATGGGTGCATCCTCATCCCAATCTTCAGGCTTCACCGCAGTAGGATCAGGAATCTTAGCTCTTTCGTCCCAGTCTTCTGGTTTCTTGTCTTCAGGGTCGGGGATTGTCTTGGTAGGGATCAATGGAGGCTCAAAGTCTTCACCAGAAAGTAAATTGGCCTTTTTCTTCTCCTCTCCATCAACCAAAATTCTGACATCGTTGTTGGGCTTCAAGATGGCAGTGTAGACATGGGAAAGCTTGTCATAGGGAACAGAGGGAGGGAATTTCAGATGGTGCTCAACGTACTCGCCACTCTTAGGATTCTTGTGCTTCAAGATGAAATGCACTTTGTTTGTGGCTCCACACTTGTCGGGCCCAAACATGATAGAGTAAGGGGATTCACTATTAAACCCTTCTGGTGTCCATCCAGCTTCTTGAGGACGGAGGTATTTTAAGTAAGCACCACCACACTCAAGCCCCTCTTGAAAACGAGCCTCGTATTGAAGAACAATGGTTCCCTCCTTGAGGTTTAGAGGCTCGTCAAGCTCTTTCACTATACCGTACTTACGAGCCTTCTCACTTACGAGAAGTCCGTAATCATCATGCCCCTCACTCTTTGCATGCTTCCAGACACCTGAAGATAAGTGATGTTAACAAAGAAGCTAGTTCAACTTAAACAAAAGAGCAAGTTTGAAGTTTTACGACAGAAATTGCACAAAATCCGATTCAAGTGTTCGTCGAAACAAAAAAAGAAAGAAGAAAAAACATGCAGCCTTTAATGCCTTTGCAAATCTAATTTAGTTTTAAGATAGCATGCGGAGCATTTCTAAGAAATCATTTTGCACCAAAAGATCGCCATTCAACAATATCAGACAACCACCACACAGTCAGATTTGATTCAAGCTTCCATCGAAATTCTCGATTTGTTTACTGTACATGCTAAGGGCAACACTTCACAGTTTACTTCGACAATTGAAGTGTGGAGTAATTATACAAAAGCAGATCAGAACAATCCCATACGAACATATACTAACACCAATTAAGTGAGAAGTAGAAGATAAATTTTACCTTCGTAATCACCATTGTTCGAAACGATCCAGCGACCATCAAATGGCTCATCGAACGATTCATACAGAACCTACAAGAAAAAATCCAAACCAACGAAACTGAGTTAAAACAAAGATCTAAATATTCGGATCTACCAAGAGTACATTCTAAGAATACAACCGAGAAAAACAATCGAGATTACCGTTTGATCGTCACAGTAGCAAAGCTTCTGGAACGAAACGAAAGCTAAGAGAAGTAAAAAGCCGGAAAATAGTTGTCGTCCTCTCATTCTCGGAATCCTCAGAAGGCAAAAGGAACCCTCAGGATCTAATCGGTTCAGTAACCGGAGAAGTAGATCGGAAAAAATCCCTTCGTCAAAGAAAAAGAGTGAAATGTAATTTTCAGATTTTCTAAATTTCAGATTTCTCTGAATTAATTATATATTCAATCCTTTAGACCCGGTCGAGAGTGTCAATTTGTTGTTTCCACCAATGAGATCTCTCGCCACGCGACGGTAGCCAATTATAACATGCCACGTCATTCAAAAGCGAGCTCTTCTACGTGTGCACAGTTATTGCTATGTACGTGCATATTTTACATCTAGTTTAATATAGTTTGGGCTTGGGCCCATTGGAAAATTCAAAGTCTCTAGAGAACAAGAGAGTTTCAACGATCTTTAGTTCAATAATAAAAGTGGTCAAATCTCAACGACTGCCTCATCGTCTACAGTTCACAGGCATGAGTGATTGAATCTGAACTTGAATGGTACTTGTACACTTTTTTAGTTTGATTATAAATCTAAACATCTCAAGAAAATCGAATGGTGATGGTTAGGACAAAACTTTACTAAAACCAGCATTCTTCTTCACTTTCTTGTCTCTTTCGATCATTTGTCTAACCTTCACTACATCCTCCCATCTCTCTGCAGTTGCATACATTTCCACCATAACTTTATACACTCCTCCGTCCTCGGGCTTCAACGTCTTCACTCGCTTTGCAGCTTTTTCTGCGACCTCTATGTTCCCGTGGATTCTGCATCCGCCCAACAAACCGCTCCACGCTAAGAATTTCTCTCTGTTTCCTCCATCTTTAGGCATTTGCTCGATCATTTCTGCTGCTTCTTCGAGCAGTCCTGCTCTTCCTAGCAAATCTGCCATACACCCGTAATGTTTTGTATCTCTTTTAACATCATGCAGAGATCCCATTTCGTTGAAAAGTTTCCTGGCTTCATCAACTAGACCAGAGTGGCTGCAACCCACTAAAACGCTTATGAAACTTACTCCGTCCGGATTGATTCCAGAACTAACCATCTTCTGAAAGTAATCAACTGTTAGCTGGCCGTTACCGTGCATTGCGAGACCAGTGATCATAGCATTCCATGTGAATAAAGTTTTGTCTGAACATAAGTCAAAGATCTGCATTGCTGTATCGATGAAACCACATTTTGCATAGAAATCAACCAATCCTGTAGCTAAGAACGAATCAATGAAAAGTCTGTTCCTTTTCGTGTAATCATGAATAGCTTTCCCTTTCTCTAAATCCCCTGACTGTGCACAAGCTGAAAGAGTCGAGATAATCGTAAAGTTATCCGGTTTGAGACCCAAAGCAATCATTTCGTTAAAGAGGTTGATTGCTTCTCTGCACTGATTCATATGCGCGTACCCAGCAATGAGACTATTCCACGATACCAAATCACGAAAATGCATTGAATCAAACAGCTTTCGTGCACGAACAATCTCACGGGACTTCACTAATCCGTTGATCAACACATTGTAGGTAACAACATCTCTTTGAGGAAATTCGTCGAACAGCTGCAAGGCATTATCGATTGGGGCAATCGATGCGTAAACCCGAATCAGAGTGTTCAAAGTGAACAAATCAGACAACAATCCGAATCTCAAAGATTGACAATGCAGCGCCTTGACTAACGTAAGACTAGCATTAGCATTCTTCTTAGCACAAGCCTTGAATACGAAAGGGAAAGTGTGGAAATCTGGAGGAACAGAGCGACGTCGCATCTCGACGAAGAAAAGTTGAGAAGACAGAGAGGGCTCATGAAGCGTATAAATCCTTATGATCGTATTGAAGCAAAACGTTGATGGATTAGTGATGTATCTGAAAACTGAAGTCGCGTAACTCACAATCACATTCGATGCCGACGAAGACCTCGATAAAGTCGTCGGTGTCGCTGTGGGAGACGGTGCAAGTGAGGTGATAGCAAAGAGTATATAGGCGAAAACAGAGTTCTGTTTGAAATCATTGGAGATTCGACCGGAAGTGATGAAGTGGGCATGAAACTGATGCAGATTTTTAAGGGTTCTACACAGTTTCAATAGATTCTCCTCTCTTACGGTGACATATAAACAATTACTAGACTTTAACATTCACCAGATTCTTTGAAAAAAAGAAAAGTCTGAATTTTAGTGACAACCTATTTTGTCGGGAGAATTTCTACTAAAGAATGATTCTTTCTGAAATCACAAACCTAGTGAAACCTGCAGTGTGTTAAATACTTAAACCTGATATCTCAATCTACATTTTCCACAACATTTACCGAATTCAAAAATACCAAAAAGCTCAAGTTTCTTTTTTCGCCATCATCAAGTTCTCAAGTGTATCTCTGTGAACACAACATCAGGTTCTTGCCTTTTTAATCAAGGGACAGATTTTTCTTCATAGCTTCGTAAGCGAGGTACGAAATACTTGCGGAAGGGATGACTTTTAAAAAGTTGGGGAAGATTCCTCTGTAAAAGCCTCTTAGACCTTCGCCTCTTAGCGTTTTCAGAAACTCTTGGCTCATTCTAGTGTTTGAACTATCAGCTTGCATTCTAATGATGATAAAAAGACTAAACTCAGTTTGAAACCACAGAAAGAAATATAAAAGATAAAACAAAGCTTTCGTGTCTTTTACCTTGTTCTTATGAGCTGTAACGGGTAAACACACGAAGCTCCAAGAGCTCCAGACGTCATTCCACATCCCAGTTGTATGAGAGGACCCGGCTCTGCATAAGCATAAACTGTTTAGAATCAGGTAAGAGATTAAGAATCTAAAGAAAATTTTAAGGCAAGATTAGTAATTACCGGCATTGTCATGAAGAATATATGTCCTAGATAAATCTTTAAAAGTTTCGTAAGCAGCAAGGTCAATTCCTGCATAAGGGATAATCCCAAGAATAGAAGGATAAAGGCCCTTATAAAACGCTCGTGGTCCTTCTTGAATCCAAATATCCTTTGTGAGTTTCCACAGCTTTGGTGTCCTCCCAACTTCACTCACAAAAGTCTGTAACCGAGTCTTTATAAGATCCATAGGATAGATAGCCGTTTGAGCCACTGCACCAGCTAAGCCACCAGCCATAAGCCTCCCGCTTGTACCAATGTCACCATCCGGTCCCCCGATTATGGGTTTCAGCATTTCATAAGCAGCAAACTTTATGGCGCTTTCGGGAGCAACTTTCGTTACATTTAACCCATTACCTCTGAAGAATCCCAACAACTTATCATCTCTCCATATTTTCTTAATGGTCGGGACAACACCAGCTTTTGTTCTTTGAACTTGCAAAGCAACTTTCAGACGGTCCAGAGGCGCAGTTGCGGTTCTAGAAACAGCTCCCGCTATTCCTCCCGCGAGAAGTAATTTGCTCTTTTGAGCATGTTTGCTTATACCGTCTGGTATAACAGCTTGCTCCCCAATGTCTATTAAGCAAACTCTTTCCCAGTGATGATAAATGTTTTCAATTGTGGCTTCATGAGGGTGTAGCAAAAGAAAATCCCTCCACTCTTCAAAAGTTATAATTCCATTGTTGTCCTTATCAACATGCTCCACGAAAGAAGCGAGATCCTTATCTTTGATTTCTATGCCTACAAGAACATAACTCTGGAGTTATATAACTCGAAAACACTGTTACAGAATAACACCAAAGCTTTTGAAAATTGAAAATAGACACTTCAACTTACACAAGACAATATTTGGTGAACCCAATAAAGTTAACTCACAGTGTTAACATGCTGAATCTCCTAATCAAAAGTTTCTATTTTATCACGGATCATGGAACGACAAGACACATTTCAATTTGTCTGAAGCACGAGTATATCTAATAGACTAATTAAACTGGTTGACTCATGTAAAAAGCAAACAGTAAAGTGTAATGGAACAGTATTTGAATAAGAATCACAAACCAGCCTTAGCAAGAGCCTCTCGTAGCTCCTCTGAACAAATGTCATCATTGCGTTCAACATCAATGGCCTTGAAAATTTTGTATAGCTCAAGCTCCTTAGCGTCCATATAGCGACGAAACTCCTCATAATCCACGTGCCCATCTCGATTCGAGTCACAGACTTTAAGCAAATCACTGGCGTACTTGTACTTGGGAGGAATACGAAGCGAAGACAAACCTTTCTCTATCTGGGTGTCGTCTAAGAACCCTAAATTCGAGTTGTCGAAGAATTCGAACAGACTACGAATCCTGACTTCTCTTTCTTGTCTGGTCTCCCCTAATGCGAGCAGCACATGGTCCATTGTCACGGATTCAGGCTTCTTAGCCGGAATTTGGTTGGATTTCTTCGCCTCCATTGCAGCTGCTTAACGATCTAATCGAAAATCCGAGATGAGCAAAATTGGAAAAGCTTTGGACGATTACTACGGTGCCTTACATTTCTAGAAAATAAACTCACTCAGTTCATGAAGAACTAAAATGTCAATATCAAAATCTAAAAATAAACTTGTTGGACATAATCTTGTTTCTGAGAGAAATTAGTTGATGATTAACGGTAAGAAGAACGCGTGAGAAAATACTGATTTGACTTTCAACCACGTTTTTTTGTAGGAAGCTGGTGAGCAAAATATCTGTCCTCAATAATGACAGGGTCACTTCAATTATCTGCACGTGGACACAATAAACACCAGTCAAAATAAAGCCTGTTTAGTTTGAGTGGACCACAACAACGACTCAATTTTAACCGGTTTGATTAGATCCAGAGCAATTGTCAGTTGAGCCAGAACAACGACTCAGACCGAATTCCGGTAAGTTTCGGTCCACTGATCAGACATAAAAATGGTATTGCGGGACTTTAGCATGGCTTCAGTTATAGTAAAACTAAAATAGACATTGAAAACACTCCACAAGTTTGGCTGTAAAGTAAATTATATGTGTTTGTGTCTAAACAATCGAAGATTGAAAATAAGTTTTAGTCGATCAACCAAATAGATATGAAAAGAATAGTGATCTCTTTGCTGACAGCAGAACTTCTTCTTTGCTGGCTAGTTTATAGCAAGTGGATTTCAGGGTATTTGACTCAACCATTTCTTTGTTTTTGATCTTTTATTTATATATATTCATTTCTTTCCTAAAATTTTTAAAGTCTTGATTCCTTCATTGGCTCTAGATTTGGGAGAATTGATATTATGCTTTATATTGTAGAGTGATTCCCGTTGAATTGATTTAACAATCTTTCTTTTAGCTCGTTGATTCAGTCTGCGACCTTTCCTATTTGTGTCTCATGGGTTGTCAAGTTTTCTGGACCCGTTCCTTCATTTCGGTAGATTGTATTTTGTGGATCTGAATTGTTTGAGCCTCATCCATTAACAATATCTTTCAATTTCCTTATTTGAGTGCAAGAGAATAATGAAGCGATTCGTTTTCCTTATTTTCGTTCTTACTTATCCAAAATTCAGATTTTTTCTGTTTTGAAATTGACAGTTAAATTTTTTCATTTGTTGAATCGACGATAATCCTTTCTTGCGTACACATTTAAAGGCGTGAGGGATGGTGAATGCCTCGAAATACGTTCTGGCTGTAACCGTCGTTTCGTCATCTTTTCACACTTTAAATTCCACTACAGTTCTACGCATGTAATCATTATGAAATTCTTCTCTCTACTCCTCTTTTTTCTTTACTACAACTCTACGAGTTTTTACTTTTGCAAAGTCCTTCTACTTTTTAAAATGTCTTCAAATATTTTGCTTGATGTTCCCCGTTACTTTCAAATGAGAGGTCGGAAGATGTTTACCTTCGATGTGGACGAATTTAGGCTCTGCTTTATTATCTGTGATTTTGCCGAGCTTTTGAGCTCCTTTCCGATATCTGAACCGGTAGAGTACATGTTACCTCCACTGCCGACCATCGTGGGCTAATAGTATTCCTGACGCTTTATCCTGATTGCCAGAGCTCGACCTCCTTAATGGCTTCTGCATGACTCCTCGTGGATTTGGTGAGGAGTCTTTTGCTTCAATGTTGTTTGCGCACCGTAGATATGATCCGTTAAACCTACGCTTGTAGAGCTAATCGTCTATCATGCAGTATCTAGCACTTTGTATCATGAGCTTATGTGCTTGCCTCGTATCGACTAGTAACTCTATGTGCTGATGTTCCAGATGATTAGCTCCCTCTAATCTGTATCTAAAGTTGTTACAACTTCAGGATTGGACTGATTCTTGGCTTGTGTGTGAGGCTATTTGTCGTGATCGAGTTGGTTATTACTGCGTTTTTCCTCTGGATACTTGGCTTTTATTTGAATTCAACCGGTATTACTCGTCTCACCAGCAGTTCTAACATCTAGGCCAAGGGGGCTAGTGCGTCTACGACTGAGTTTTCTCCTCATGGAATCTTGGTCTGCTCTAAGTGGTCAAGTTTTGCACTGAGTTCTATCACTAGTAGTGCAAAGCTCTCCATCCATGTGTCTTTCATCGTGTGTTCTTTGCTGCACTGAATAACTACTAATTGGGAGTCTAAGGGATTTTATCCCTAAACTTATAGTGAGTTCCATTTCTACTATCTCTGCTTCGTATTCTGCTTCATTATTTGTGGCGTTGTATCCAAGGTAGAATGATTGTTCTATGATTTCTCGTGCTGATGAAGTGAGTTAGATTCCAGTACCGGATCCTGCTTTTGATGATGCTCCATCGGTGTGTACTTTCCATGGTTAAAGGTTGATTGTTTGCTCGTCCGTGAACTGTGTTAACTTGGCCACAAAAATGGTTGGGACCTGAGATTTGGCCGTTGTCTTTACCTTAAACTTGATGTTATGCTCACTTTATTTGATTGCCCATTTTGTTAGTCGTCTAGATTGATTGGAGAATTGTAGGATCGTTCGTAGTGGATGCTCCATTATGACGGATATGGTGTGGGACTGAAAGTAAGGGCGGAGTTTTCTAACTACCGTTACTACCACTAATCCTTGTTTTTCCATTGCGGGATATGGTTTTTGAACTAGCAAGTGATTTGCTGACGTAGTAAGTTTGTTTCTGTTCCCTATGTTTTTCTTGAACCAGCACCCTGCTAGTTGTGGCTTTAGACACCATAACGTATATGTAAAGCATTTCTCCATCTACCGATTTTTCCTAAATGGTGGTTTAGCGAGGTAGGCCTTGAGCTTGTCTAGTGCTTGTTGACATTCGTCGCTCCGCTCAAATCATTTGTTTCCCTTCGGTAACTTGTATAGTGGAAGGTATTTATTGTTTGACCTGGAAATGAATCGATTTAGTGTCGTGATTCTTCTTGTAAGGTGTTGTACGTCTTTAAGAGTCTTTGGTGCTGGTATAGCTGCTTATGCCATATCCATACATTGTTGTTCTCCCTTCTTTGACACACGATCATGATTTGTTGTTGTGCCAATCTGTTTTGGGTTAGCTTTGATTTCCCATTTTGTGACTAAATACCAGAGAAATTCTTCTAATGCGACCTCGAAAGAGCATTTTGGCGGGTTGAGCTTCTCTCCGTATTCATTCAAGATCTTAAAACATTCGGCTTTTTGGCTTAAGTGGTATTTGGCTTGGGCTGATTTTACCATCATGTCATTAATATAGACTTCTATTGTTCGCCCTAGATGTGCTTCAAACATCTCATTTACCAGCCGCTGGTACGTTGCTCCAACATTCTCCTGTCTGAATGGCCTGACCTTGTCTCAGTGTTTTCTCTTATCGGTTATAAACGAACTTTTCTCTTGATTAGCGGGATGCATAGGAATCTGGTTGTATCCAGCGAATGCATCCATGAAAGACAACACTTGGTATCCCGTCATGGCTTTGACTAGGAGGTCGATGTGCAGAGCGGGGAACTATCTTTCAGTCATACTTTGGTTAGGTCTGTGAACTTTACACAAACTCTTCATTTCTCATTCTTCTTTTTGATGACCACATGGTTTGCCAGCAAGTCCGGATATTTTACTTGCCGTATCGACCCTAGCTTCAGGAGTCTCTCCACTTCTTTGTTGACCAGCTTGACGCATTCGGGGCCTAGCTTCCTTCAATACCGTTTTTCAGTTTAAAGGTCGGGTCCAAGTTTAACTCGTGCAAGGTGATTGATGGGTCGATGTCGCTAATTGAGGATGTCTACCATGCAAAGGTTTGGCGCTCATGGCACCCTCAGGGGTGTATTTCCTTACGCTGGTGCACTTTGATCGAGTTTATTGAGTCTCGGTAAAATTGCAATCCTCGAATATATCAATTGACTCCAGTTTACGTATTTCATATTTACCATTACTTCTAATTTATGAAGATTTTTTCCCGAGTCTCTAAAATCCCCCCTAATTAATTAATTCGTGGGAAGATACTGGACTTTTGTATTGTGATTATTCAAAAAGAAATGAAACAAAAGATACGGTAGAGCTAGGACAGTTAGTTCTTTTAATTTTTTAGTACCAACGGGATTATTAAATGTACCTTTTTGGAAAATGTTAATAAGTTTCAAAACCCATTTCGTCGTTAAGTAGCGATAACCGTCTTTTTGATTGTCACCGAGGTTGGCTCTTGCATGCCCATGGATTCAGTAGCAGTTCAAAAAGTTAACATATTCGGGAATCTCCGGATCTTGGCTTATTTTCAAATACCCGAAGTATTTTGTCGCTTACTACACCTTCCTCGTCTCTTGGTGCCTAAGTATCCACCGTAAGCCTTTTCTCGTTTAAACCTCGCTCTCAAATTAAATACAAACACTCCACGCTCTTTAGCACAAGATTTTGAGTCTCGCGTGTCTACCATTTCACAACTAAGGCATTTTTTATTTACATTCACGTCTTTTAGAAGGAGCCGCTATATTAAGCTCTCAATTAGGTGAAAGAAGTTTTTTATTTCTTCAACTAACTGCAAAGATCATGGGTTTTTCACTCTATTTTCTATATAATCTTGGAAGAAGAAAATATCTTATTCGTAAAACAGAAACATAGACAAAGTTCTATGAATGTGGAAAAAATACCCGCTTATTCAATTCCAATCGGAGTGTATTGGGTGGGGCTTGTAGCTCAGAGGATTAGAGCACGTGGCTACGTACCACAATGTTGGGGGTTCGAATCCCTCCTTGCCCACAACCGGCCCAAAAAGGAAGGAACTTTCCCTCTGGGGGTAGGAAAATCATGCTTGGGATAGCGGAGTAAAAGCTATGGAACTTGAGGATGGGTCTTTTGTTGAAATAGAGTGTATAAGATTTATCCACTACTAGATGAAATGATTTAAGGACGGCCACTAGATTTCGAATCTCTCGAGTATTGTGGGAATTTAGGTTTTCCTGAGCTACTTATTGGCTTCTGGTCATTATTTTCGTTTAGCCAAACACGTGTTCAAGTAAAAGCTTCTTGGCCTCATGGTGGGCGTCAAATTGTTTATGTATAAACAAACAATCCAAGATTCAAGAGAAGTTTAGTCGATCAAATAAACAGATATGAGAAGAATAGTTATCTATTTGCTGAAAGTCGAGCGTTTTTCTTGATTACAAGGCTAGCTAGTTTCCATCAAATGGATTTTCGTGTATTTAATTCTGCATTTTCTTTGTTTTTGACGTATTATTTGTACATTCTTTTCATTACTAAGATTTCTAGAGTCTTGATTTTTTTATTAGCTCCAAATTTTACGAAATTGATATTATGTTTTATATTGCAGAGTAATTCTCATTGAATTAATTTTACAATTTTTTTTGGTAGCGCGTTAATTCAGCATATGATCTTTCATTTTGGTGTCTCATGGGCGGTCATGTTTTCTGGGCTCGTTTCTTCATTTCGATAGCTTGTGTTTTATGTGTTTGAATCATTTGAGGTTCATCCATTAACAATATGTTACATAGACAAAATATCTCTAGCAATGCAAGTATAAAAGATTTTTGGAAGCAAGATGACGAATCTGAATTGTAATAACTGATATGAGTTCAAGACAACTATCTATCGTGTACTGTAATCTAGTTGACAATGCAAACTTCTTACACAATTACATGTAACCGTTACAAAAATACACAAGATGACAACAAAATATTCTTCCCTTTATTTTAATTCAAGGTATATATAAAGTTTGCTTTGCAGGAGTATATCTATTCAATACAGTTTTCTCATTTTAAGTGCTGAGTGATTGGTAACCATCTTCCCGGTTCTGTCTCCTGTACATCACGGCGGCTATAAAAAACACAACCCCAACCACAACCGTCACCGTAGTAACTGCTAAAAAGCTCACACTTTTCACATGTGCCTGCAGAGAATTGATGAACACAAACGTAAGTCAAACAATCACATGACACTATCTCCAAACAATACATGAATTGAAACCCTTCTGACATAAATAGATATCCTGTAAAAGTTACCTGAATTAGTTTAGGCAATGAGTTCGCTGGTTCAGGCAGCTGCTGAGCGACAAGGATGTAAAAGAGTCCCATAACTCCAGTATGACCAATGCTACTACTGTAGTTAAACTCCAAAGTTAGTGTCTCTCCATAACTCACTTTCACTGGATCATCAGGATAACAAGTCGACATTCCAACAATGTAACCAGCTCCATCTCCATTACCATACTTTGGCATGGAAGTACAAATTCCTTCACCGCCCTGATCCACAACACAACAAGAACCTCAATTCACTAAAAAGCTTCAGTCTTTCATTATGCAACTAGCTTAAACTAAAGCAGTCATTAATTACCTCCCGGTATAGAGCAGCACCAATACCACCTGTGTGCTCGTGAGCTACGCCGTAGACAATATACCCATTAAATGGCATAACTAAGCTCTTTTTCTTAACATCAATACATCCATCGCCATTGGTTTTGCATGGTTTCACCTCGTATTCCACCTGAAAACCAAAGAGATCCCAGAAACATGTTAAGTTTTGAAATAATTGCATTAAGCACATATGATAGTTTTCACTTACATGACAAATATGTTCCTGGCTATTTCTTGTTGATCCCTCTGATCGTTCCCAAGAATCCGTCACATCAAAAATATAAACCTTGGCAGGCAAAACTGAACTGTCCCAATCAACCCATCTCACTGTATACTTAAGATACAGAGTTCTTGTTTTCTCCCCATTGTCAAATCCGCTTCTCACTCGACATTGAGTCTTATCATAGCAGCAGTATAAACCTCCTTTGTATTCAGGTCTTATAGATCGACCGTATTCATCAATGGTTACATTATATAGATCACACCTGCATTCAATGCATCCTGTTCTGTCTTCCACACCTCTGGTGTCTATTGCATGAATGTTAAGTAGCCATTTGAATTCATAACCATCAGGTCTTTCTTCAGGATTATCGATTTCGATTGCGTAAGGATCAGGAAGATACGTGGAGGTTTTGCGGGTTTCTGATCCTAACCCAAAGTAATGTCTGAGTGTACTCCTGCACAACCCTCCATTTTTTACAAATATATAATCTGATTTCGATTTAAGATTCCTTTCAGGATCTTGACTCGAAAATCCGTGATTCCTAAACAATTCTTCTCTCTGAGATAGCTGAGAACCATTACGGCCATAGTAGGGTTCGACAATCCAATGGTGAAGATATGTCTCGTGTAGAGGAACGGGTTTGCCAGCTTCGTCAACTACTTCAGCATCAAAAGATTTGAGGCCGATATGCCCTCTTGGGAAATCAATGTCGAAGAGAAACTTATTAGCAACTGATCCTGGATTCATCACAAGTTTTGGTGACAAAAATGTTGCAGATTTTATCTTTTTCTCGGTCCCTAGATAGCCTTGGCTCTGTGATATGCTTAACGCGACCAGAAGAAGAACTAAGGACGAGATCAACGATCTTCCACGATAACGGGTCATCCTCTCCTGTATACAAATCATTATAGAGCTGCTAAGTATTCAGCCAATGAAATTCATGATTATCTCTATATATATCTTGAACATCAAAAGCTAATACCACTTAAATCCTAATCAGAAGATTTTAGTAAGTGCGCTTCAAAATCTTAATTTCTCCTCTTAAGACAGAACAAAATAGGAAGCTATATATTTCCTAGCATCCTCTCAATAAGTACCAAGTAATTTCGAACAAGAACAATCTTAAATTAAAACTTGGTTTTAAAATTTAGATTATTCCATAAACACAGAGAGAGAGACACACATAATAAATAATTTGATACTCGAACGTGTATTCACTACGAAACTATCTTTCCGTCTCTGTATCCAAAACCCATGAATTCAAACAAACGGACATAAGATTCCAAAACCAAAAGTTTGATTGCTGAATCAAACACAGAGAAACAAGATTCAAAAACCCAGAATTGGATTGCTAAATTAAAAACAGAGAGAAGTTGAAAAAAATGATAGAGAGAGAGAGAGTGAGAGAAAGATTTACGTGGGTACGAATCAGATAAAGAACTTTCCCGCTCTCTTCGATGCACTGCGTAATCGAGGAACAATTGCGTTTCGAGAATTACCTTATTTATTTATCATGTGAATTACGAATGCGCCCATAAGCCACAGAGACGTAGGAACTTGAGCCTCGTGACACGTGTAATTAGTAACGTCACTGCTCTCGTCACAAACCCGATACTATTATCCTCTTACAAACCTATTAAAATTAAGAATTGAATACCGACGTCCCGAAGAAAAAAAAAAACAAGAATCATAGACGACCATTGAAGATAAACGTGAATGATTTAGATAACTCATTGAAAAAGTATACTTTCATTCATTGCTTGTTGTAATCCATTTCTTGTATAAATCGAAATTGAATCAAGTTCGAAAACCGGTTAGAGTGTGAACCGATGCGGTTATTAAATTTGAATGCACCAAGTTTTGTCATGACTGTTGGAAATATTTTAGGGAAAATTACTACGATAACCTACTTTAGTTTATAAATTACTTAGATTACCTTTTTTTAAAAAAATTATTTATATAATCCACTTTTTTCTCTATAATTATTAATTACCATTATACCCTTTTACCAAAAAAGGACAATTTGTAGTTTACCTTTTCCTATTAAGAATAGATAATTCAAAATGATTTTAATAAGATTATTCAAAAATAGAAATATTCTAGATCTATAAAAAGGATATTCTATTTCCTTTTAAAAGTATATATACCCAAGAAAGCTTCTCCCTGAGCTAAAAAATTCTTAAATTATGGTGAAAGAAACTAAAAAATTTAGTTCCATCAATAAGGATTCATTGCCTATTGATGTTCAGGTAATAATTATATAAAATTATCTGCTTTTCTGTTTTTGTTATTGAAAGTTTTAAGTTTTAACAGACTTCCTGCAAGTCTGCCAAATTCTGGCAGACTTCCCGCAAGTCTGCCAAATAATTAGCAGACTTTTTTTTCGAACGATAGACCAATCGGTCTGATACTAGATCGATCAGTCTGTATATTTCTGTGAAAAACTATTTGGTCTGCGAGTGCAGACCGATCGATCCTTAACTACACCGATCGGTCTCAAGTTGTCCGTCAAAATTTTTCGGTTCAAAGAGTTCAGACCGATCGATCTGGATGCAGACCGAAAATTTTTGACGGGATAACTCTAATCAATCGGTTTATACATCTTTAGATCGATCAATGCNAAATTTTTGACGGGATAACTCTAATCAATCGGTTTATACATCTTTAGATCGATCAATGCATCCAAACAATGGAACCTATTTTTTTAAATATTTTTTTGATATG
>OVBA01001207.1:0-47515 GCA_900406435.1 Lepidium aucheri
ATGCAGGTCGCGCGATCCGTTCCGACCGAACTGGTCCGTTCTGACAAGGCTATCGGATCCGACCAGTTGTGTCCGAACCGACCGGACTGTCTGATCCGACCAGATCTGTCCGATCCGACCGGACTGTCTGATCCGACCAGACTGGTCCGATCCGACCAGATTGGTCNTCATGCTCTTTCTCATTTCTTGGGTTTCCAATGCCCATTCTCAACCCTTCTAAACCAAATGTCCAAGTTTGGCTCGGTCCTTTACAACATATTCACATACACACTTCGAGTTTTTACAAATTCACTAAGTCTTGGTATTACAAGAATAATATAGACCTTTTTGTTTAAGTGTTGTTAATGCTTGTTTCTTTCTGATCAATTGAAACATGAACATAGACTTTTAGCTCCCGATAGCTGTGTTGAATTGTCTTATCGAACCGTCTCAGAAATTTACATCCTTAGCTTAAGAGATTAATTGTCTAAGGTGTTTATTAGGCTCGTTTCTACTATTGTTTCACGCCAGTTAGGTTGTTAAACAGTTATGATGATAAGGTTGGTTGATAGCTTTACTGAGATTGTTTGCCACGAGAGTGGACTCAATAGTTATAAGTTATTTGCCTATAAATCAGCTCTGTTTGAGTTTTTAAGTGATTTAATGACTTAAAGTGAGACACTGGTCCATGATCTGCGTCCCTTAAGAAACCCTTCTTCTCATCTATTTCTTAGTTGTTTTCACTACATTTAATTTCCATTGTACTGTTACTTTTGAATTGCTCATTTAAATTCACCTTTTGCTTATTTGGCTGTTATTTCTATTTCTTGTTGTTTCAGCATTTAGGTTGATTGATAAGAAACCATTGAGTTGATTTGGCTTGAATTGGAGTATTTTATCATATTTTGATTGCTGGTAGCACCCCCACTTAGATTGACACCTACTATACTACATCGATATCTTAGTGTAATTGGATTTGATAACTAGAGTAAAATCCTATTATCAAATTGACGTTGTTGCCAACTGGATTTCTGTTTACTACGTTTAGAATTTTAGACTTTCTAAGATCAAGCTACTTTTCTGTTTCTTGCTAACTTTGGTTTGCATTCGTCTTTTTGAGGGTGAATTTACAACTCGAGTTGAACTTCGTGTTGTATGTAGACACGTTCTCAAGACAGCCAGAATCTTCTCCCTCCTTTAGACAATATTGACATACTTCCACGTGAGTTGAGAGAGCCGAAAAACCTACTCTGCAGCAAACAAGAAAAACCAAGAGAAATGGGATCCCATGATGGTTCAACTTCAAAGACATTGTTGGTGCCAAGGGACACGAACCATGAACAAGTGTGACTTGTTAGGAGACCTCGAATGATCGGAGCTTGAGACACACCTAGCAGTCACACTCAGCAAAATGGAATTGTTCCTCCATTCATTCCGAACAACATCTTTCAAATCAAGAGTAGTCTCATCTCCATGGTTCATCGCAAGTTTCATGGACTGCTTGTAGAGGACCCCCTCGATCATCTGGATGAGTTTGAAAGGCTCATCTGGATGAGTTTGAAAGGCTTTGCAGCCTAACTAAAATTAATGGAGTCAGTGAAGATGCCTTTAAATTGAGGTTGTTCCCATTCTCTTTTTGGAAAAAAGCACATACTTGGGAGAAACATTTGCTTATGGGCTCTATCACAACATGGGACGCTTGCAAATCTGCCTTCCTTGCCAATTTTTTCTCTACCTCCAGGACCGCAAAGCTGCAAAACGAGATTTCCAACTTTGTGCAGAAGAATTCAGAATCATTCTCTGAAGCGTGGGAGCGATACAAATCATATCAAACTTAGTGTCCTCACCACGGCTAACCTACCAAACACTACTAAGCAATATATACCATGGTGTTCTACCTAAACATAGCATGATGTAAGATTCAGCCAGCCGCGGTAACTTCATAAACAATGATGTTGATGAGGGCTAGGAGTTAGTAGAGAACCTTGCACAAGAATATGGACAATATGGAGAAGACTTTGACAGAAGCGACAGAGGCACTATAGATTCAGATACAGTGAGCAGAAAGGAATTCAGAGCCATGAATGTCAAGTTAGACAAGTTGCTCATGGTACATCAGAAACACATGCACTCAGTATGCCACGACGAACTGGTTCATGACAAAGAGGATGATCAGGTTGAAGAGGTTAGCTTTGTGCAGAACCAAGGATGAGGTTACAAACAATACAACAACTATAAGCAGCATCCAAACCTCTCCTACAGGAAGACCAACGTTGCTAAGCCCCAAGATCAGATCTACCCACCCAAATCCCAACCTGTCAGCAAAAAACGTATGTACCAAAAACAGTAATACCACTAGAGATTTCAGCCAGCTCCGATCATACCACCAGGGTATGAAGCACAGAAACTACCGCTTACTCAACAAACTCAAGAGGTTATGGATTACTCCATTAGATTCTGCAAGGACAAAGCAAGACAACTACTGAGTTGACGATGAAGCTTGCTGAGGTTCACACAAAAATAGATGCATCTCACAATGATCTCAACTGCAAATCTGAGATATTGAATGCTTGACTCAAGTATGTCGAGAGTCAACAAGCCTCCTCATCTCATGAAAGACACCTGGAAAACTCCCTAGGAAAGCAGTTCAAAACCCTAAGGAATATCATGCCAATGCCATCACTCTACAGAGTGGATGCCAACTGCTTATTCGTGCAGAAAGTGATAAAGATACTGAGGACAGTAACGTTCAGGTGGGGGAGGTTTGCCTCAAAAAGGATCACACCAAGAATTCCACTCCAGAGGTCCAACTCGGAAAAGTGACCAGATCTGCTGGTGGTTGCATGCTACCTACTATGGATAAACCCACGTCAAATTCCAATCTTGACACACCAACCGAGTCGAATCTAACACTACAACTTCTGATGTGCAAAAACTGTTAGCAACTCAGGATAAGAACAAACCTTTTGTCCCGCCACCGTACAAACCTCAACTACCTTTTCCCCAAAGGTTTAAGAAGGATCTGACTTAGAAGTATAAAGCACTATTCGACAAGCAGATGGAAGACATAGAGGTCAAGATCCCCATCTAGGTCCAGATCTTAAAATGAAGTTCAAAATCAATAACACCATGAAGAAGCTAACTATCGAGAATAAGGTGTTCTCAGCTCAGGAAATGGATGATCTTGCTGATGAGCTATTGGAAGAGTTGGCAGCAGAGGATCAACTACAAGTCGCCTTGACTAAACCAGTTGTCGAGGGGTACTTGAGTAAGGAAGCTGAATGCTATGGAAAACTTCTAGATGCTCACAAGCCAGTAAAGAGTTCAGTTGTGATTGAAGAGTTGGATGAACCGAGTTCGGAGTTCCAAGCAGTTAGCAGAGATTTGACAGAAGTCTTACCTGATTCAACTATGGGATTCGAGCTACAAATGCTCGACAACACTACTTCCACGGTTGATGACGACTGGTCTGAACTTAATGCTCCTAAAGTGGAATTGAAACCACTTCCTACAGGGCTAATGTACGCTTTCTTGGGTTCTAATTTCACATATCCTGTGATTGTTAGTGACACTTTGAGTGGTGAATAATTGAACATGCTATTGACTGAACTGAAACGGTTTAAAAGAGCCATAGATTACTCTCTAGCTGACATTAGAGGCATATCACCTAGTCTTTGCACTCATAGGATTCACTTTGAAAACGAATAGCATTCAAGTACTGTGCCTCAAAGGAGGTTAAATCCAAATTTGAAGGAAGTTGTAAAAAAAAGAAATTCTTAAGTTGCTAGATGCCGATGTCATATATCCTATCTCTAATAGTAAGTGGGTTTCATCAGATCATTGTGTCTCTAAGAAGGGAGGAAACACTGTCGTTAGGAATGGGCAAAATGAATTGATCGCCACTAGAACCATCACTCGCCATAGAATGTGCATTGATTATAGGAAGTTGAATTCGTCATCTAGGAAAGATCATTTCCAACTTCCTTTCATTGATCAAATGGTAGAACGCTTAGCGAATCACAAATACTACTACTTGTTAGATGGGTATAGTGGATTCTTTCAAATCCATATACACCCTGATGACCAAGAGAAAACCACTTTTACTTGTCCCTATAGAACGTTTGCATATAGAAGAATGCCATTTGGTTTGTGGAATGCACCTGCAACTTTTCAACGCTGCATGACTTCTATATTTTCGGATCTGATCGAGGAGATGGTTGAAGTTTTCATGGACGATTTCTCTATATATGGCTCCTGCTTCTCCTCTTGTTTTTAAAATTTGTGCATGGTACTTAGTAGGTGTGTGGAAACAAACTTGGTGTTGAATTGGGAGAAATGTCATTTCATGGCCATGGAAAGAATAGTCTTGGGTCACAAGATATCTGAAAAGGGGATTGAGGTTGATAAGGCCAAAATCGAGGTTATGGTTAAGTTGCAACCTCCTAATTCAATAAAGGATGTCAAGTTTCTTAGGCCATGTCAGGTTCTATAGGAGATTCATTAAGGATTTTTCTAAGATAGCAAGGCCATTGACTCGCCTCCTGTGCAAAGAAGTTGAGTTCAGGTTTGATTCCGAGTGTCTGAAAGCATTCTTGAAGATCAAAGAAGCTTTGGTGTCCTCACCAATAGTCCAAGCCCCTGATTGGACCCTATCATTTGAAATAATGTGTGATGCAAGCGATTACGCAGTGGGAGTAGTGCTGGGTTAAAGAAAGGATAAGAAGCTCAATGTGATCTACTATGCGAGTAGGACACTTGACGATGCTCAGATCAAGTATGCAACTACTGAAAAAGAGCTCCTTGCTCTAGTCTTTTCTTTTGAGAAGTTTTGATCATACCTCGTTGGTTCCAAGGTTATTGTGCATACGGATCATGCAGCTTTAAAATACTTGATGAAGAAGAAGGATGCTAAGCCAAGGTTATTGAGGTGGATACTGCTACTCCACGAGTTTGACATAGAAATTGTGGATAAGCCTGGGGTAGAGAATGGCATTGCTGACCATTTGTCAAGAATGATGATAAAGGACTCGATCCCTATTGATCACTCCATGCCAGAGGAGAAACTCATGTCGCTAAAAGGTATGACAACTCAAGCCTCTGAAGTACAATCGGACTCTGACTTTGAGTCGCAGGTGAAGGATTGCACCTTAAAGGCTATGGAGACTCGACTTCAGCACAAAAGTAAGCTAGCTGGAACTTTGGTACCCTGGTACACAGAATTAGTTAACTACCTTGTTATCGGTGAAGTGCCAAAAAGTCTAGACTCCTATCAGAGGAAGAAATTCTTCAGAGATATAAACCACTTTTTTGGGATGAACCTTATCTCTACAAGAAGAGATCCAACGGTTTGTTCAAAAGGTCTATTGTAGAGGAAGGGATTCAGTGTATTTTAGAACACTGTCAAAGTTCAGCATACAGAGGACATTTTGCTATATTTAAGACTGTTCAGAAGGTTTTGCAAGTAGGATTATGGTGGCCAACCATGTTCAGAGACACTCAAGCATTTATCTCTAAGTGTGATCCTTGTCAAAGGATAGGTAACATCACTAAAAGAAATGAAATGCCATAGAATCCAATTCTTGAGATTGAGGTGTTTGACTGCTGGGGGATAGACTTCATGGGGCTATTTAATCCACTGTCATATGGAAACCATTACATTCTGGTGGCAGTCGATTACGTTTCTAAGTAATTTGAAGCAATGGCATGCCCAACAAACGATGCTAAGATTGTGCTAAAATTATTCAAAACCATCATATTCCCTCTATTTGGAGTCTCCAGAGTAGTAATAAGTGATGGAGGTTCTCATTTTGTTAATAAGCTATTTGAGAATCTGCTGAGAAAGTATGGAGTCAAGCATAAGGTGGCTACGCCTTATCATCTACAAACCAGTAATCAGGTAGAAGTTTCAAATTAACAGATCAAATCAATACTATCAAGTATCGTTAATGCTTCTAAGAGGGATTGGACCGTGAAACTCGATGATACTTTATAAGCATATAGAACAGCTCACAAGACCCCAATTGGAAGAACTCCGTTTCAGCTGCTATGTGGCAAATACTATCATATTCCTGTTGAGATCGAGTACAATGCAGTTTGCACTACAAATTTTCTTAATTTCAATATCAAGACTGCTCAGGAGAAAAGACGTATGGATATGCATGAGTTAGAAGATATCATATTTGAAGCCTATGAGAGTTCAAAAATCTACCAGGAAAAGACTAAAGCACTCCACGATAAAAAATTACAACAAAAAAATTTCACAGCTAGTGATCTAGTGCTTCTCTTCAACTCGAGACTCAAGTTGTTCCATGGAAAACTGAAATCAAAGTGGTCTGGTCCTTTCAAGGTTAAAGAAGTCTTAACATATGGAGCAGTAACTCTAATTAACAAGAACAGTGAAGATTTCACTGTGAATTGACATAGAGTAAAACTGTACCTAGCGGATGAGAACATTCCTGAGAGAACCGCAGTTTCTCTCGATGAACCCGCCCAACTCTGATTAGGCATGAGAAGTCAAGCTCAGTGATTTTAAACAAGCGCACTTGGGAGACAATTGCATGATATCCTTATTAATATTTATTTTTAGCTTTTAACTAAGTTCTTTTCTTCATTTGGTTTGATTTCAAGAATCTGGTGATCATGATCTCAATCCGACCTTGACAGCAGAGTGATCGAATTAGCTTTAATTTTTACTTAAAAAAGTTCAAGTTGTGTCGAATCATAATTAAAGTATGTCGAATTATAATTGTTCGTGTGTCAAGTTATATTTGTCAAGTTGTGTCGAGTCATTTAGGTGGTAACGACTCAAAATTTTATTTATGACTTAAGTTGGGAGGCAGAATTATATGCTTTAGTCAGGCATCTTATATCTTTTCATCTCTTCTACCACCTCACTCCTACACTATGCCTTCACGAGAAATACCACCACCCTCCTTTTCTCCCTTTAAATTATAATTCTCCTACTTCATCAACTCTTCATCACTTAATATTTTCTTTTTGTGAGTTGTAGGGAAACAAACCCAAAACCAATCGCAGCCAAGTCGAAGTCAAATCGCAGCCGAGTCGAAGTCGTTCTCGCACACCACAAAACCGTTGACTCGGATTCACCACCGAGTTGGCCCTGACTCTAGAAGCATCACCATTTGAAGAGGGTTGAAGTCGAGCCAAAAGCCGAGTCAAAGCCGTTGCTGTGCCTTCACTCTTGACACCGCCTACTCAATCAAATTATTTTGGATTGTACGCATGTGTCACTTTTGTTGTTGACTCCACTTCTGTAACCAAGTCATTCACGACTCTACTTCTACAACGGATTCAACGCTTTCACCCACGCACAAATAGCCAAAGTAACTAAGGTTTTTGTCCAAGTTAACGTCATCATCACGTGCTGTCAAGCTGTTCCAAATTCAATTCTTTACCGTGAGAAAATATGAGGCAGTCAAGTGGTTCTTCGTCACAAAGACGGTTGACACGTTCAAAGGCAGAAGGATCTCCAATACATGTTGAAGATGATGACCCATCTGCAATTCTTATGCGAAAGCGAGAAGATACTCATAGAGGTAAAATTGTTTATGGGATTCTGATGACGATGAGCTGTTGGACGGAGATGACACTCCGAGTGTGGGAGATGACGGTTGAGAAGAATTTGACTGTGAAGGAGAACCGCGAAAATTTGGATATAAGGATGCACTCAACACATTTTGGCTAATGAAAGTGAAAGGTACAAGATATATTCATCGGGCCAATGTGGTCAAGCTGGGGATTGCTAAGGAAGTCGATTTGATGCTGAACTCGAGTGGGTTAAGAAAGTTTGTATCCAATTTTAGGGAATCATACCAAACGGAAACAATTCAGTTTCTTGTATCAATCCAATTGTGTGAATACTCCACTAAGCAGGAGCGGTTGAAGCGCTTAGGTGAATTTGGCGAGCTAATGTTTGAGGTCAACAACAGGAAGTGTTCATTCACTGCAACAAAGTTCGAAGAGTTCTTTGAACTTCTCGCATGCCATGGACTCGATGTTAATATGATAAGGAAGAGTTGAATCGTCTATGGCTCGTGATACCAGGTCCTAAGCCGTATCATCCATCCAGCAGCAGGAGCGGTAGCAGTAGAAACCCAGCTATTCGTTATCTCCATAGGATAATCGCTAATACTTGCTTTTCAAGAAACGAGTCAGGATTTGCGCGCGTTGCAGAATTTGAAATGATTGTTGAGGCTCTCGTCCAGGTTCTTAATAACGTAGGTAATAAAGACATGATGTTTAGGGGAGAGCCAAACGGAGCGGGTTTAACTAAACTATTGATGAAACATCTCACGAGTTACCGAGGATGGGCATCACGGTTGGATGATAAGTCGAAGGGAAAATTTTGAATTGCCGGAATAGTGATGAGGATTCGTGAAGCATGTAACATTCCTCTCAAAACAAAGGTGATCCCTGCATAATGGATTGATGCAGCGTACCTCAAGCAAAATTAATTTCTTGCATCATCACCACCTGGAGGGCCTTGGTTGTACAAATTTATGCACTCAGTTATGGGAAAGGAATCGAAGATTAAACTGCCGAATATCAAGTATACTTCACTTACTGGATTGAAAAATGTGAGTTTTACTCCTCCAGAAGATATACTCTATGAGAAACAAGCTCATGCAGAGTCTAGGGAACAAAGACAAGAATCTCAGGAGCATAGGGAAGACTCAACGAAAAGATTAGATGATGCACCAGAGTGTTTTCACTTTGAGAAGTACAGAGGTAATCGGATGAGCAAAGGTGTGGAATTAGCTCATAAGCACCTTAGTCTGGTTCAAAAGTTTTGTAAGTGGACTTTTGGTAAAGTTAAGACGATAGAGGCGCAACTCAACTCTAGTGCTGGCAGAAGACGAGATTCACTCACACCAGCAATCAGAGCACCACCTCCACAACCTTCACGACAATCTACATCTGATGTGTGTGACGTCTGTAGGCGCTCAAGATCTCAGCAACCTCACCGTGCTTTATCATACACAGAGAGACCGACACCATTCCAACAACAATGTGAGGTATTGCGACGCTCCTTTCACCTGGATCTCAATAGTCTTACTCAAACTGAGGCAGCAGGCAACTGTCTTGAAGAGCCGTATAATTACGCCATTGAGAGAGCCCTAGAATTGCACATCGAGCTGAGTCCTAACGCACCATTGCGAAGGAGGTCATCGAGTCAAACTCGACAAAGGAGAAGCACAAGCTACATCTGTCAACATGAGGAAAGTGTGGCATTTCCACCTTCTTTCCAAACACCTAACATGAGTACTCAGTCGTTTCAACCGCAGTCATACCACCCACAATACTTCCACCAACAGGACTTCCAATCGCAAGCTTTTCAACCGAATGCCAAGATGAATTTTTTGAACCCGCTGGGGTCAACTTCGAGTTTCTTCACCTACACCTTACCGCTGGAACAACAACAGGAACCATAACCCCACGACGACAGCATGGATGTGGATCCAGCAGGCTGGTCCATCTTTCGGTGAGGTAACTAACTCCAAGTTTTATTCCATTGTATATATTTTTCATTGTTTCATTTGCTTGTTTGTCTAGGACTTTCCTTCCGACTTCCATTACACAAGGGAATGTGTAGTTTAAGTTTGAAGAAGGATCCTAGAGGTTATTAACATGTTTTCTGTGTTTCTAAGTTTTTATTTTTATTCAGTTCATGCATTGCATTTAAGAAAACACACAAAAAAATCAACAACCATCATAAAAATAGTATCATATAATCGCATATCATTTAAGATCAAGTCTAGATGCACAGGAAATTATGAAGATAATAGCCGCTTAAACTTGTGAATTGACTTGCTAGATTCAAGGCTATAGTTTCTAGGTTCTTTGTTACATTCCATGATTGTCCTGAAAGTTAAGACTGAACCATGTTAAGAATGTTTAGCACAAGTCTAACACCATGATTGAATATGTTTTGATTTGACGCCTATCCTCACTAAGTGACAACCATAAATCTGATCCATAATTATCTTGTCTATGCATCAACTCTAATTTGTGGATCACTAGAATACTTGGATTTTCTTTACCCCTCATGCATCTATCTTGCTAATCCAAGTAGATTCCCACCATGCTATATTATGAACTGCTTTCGAACCATTTTTTGCTTTACTGTGTGATTGTAAGGTCTCTTTTTGGTCTAAACTTGGCATAAAGTGTTAGGTAGGAGCCGACAAAGTCATGCCTTCATGTAGTCTCTGGTTCACAAATTTTTTGACCAGACTAGGACTACGTGGTTTTGTGTGGAGTTGGGGTTACTTGTGTCTAAGCAGAAAAATTGAATGAAGGAAAGAATGGGTGAAAGTCTAAAGATCTAGGGTGAGAAAGGGATGAATTTATATGCTAATCGAGTAAAGGTTTTGGGGAAAGCTTAGTGTGAATAAGGTTTCAAGATTAAGAAAAAGGAAAATAGACCAAAAAGTCTAAACGTCTTAAGAATGAGAAGAAAAGAAGCCAGTGCTGAATGTAAAGATCCAAAACCGCTAAAGTAAATCAAGAAAACACCCTTCTCCCTAGATAAGAATCGAAAAGCTAAAGCAAAAAGAAGATGATATGTTGAGCAGAAAAAGGTGAAAATACCTTAAGTATAAGGGTAGAATAAGATTATATTCTAGGCTAGATTGGCTAGGTTAAGATCAACTATGGGCATATGGGTAGATGGAGAAATGAATTTGTATGCGCTTGTTGGTTCTTACCTTTACCATTATGCTAAAGCTTGGTCCATTCGTGAGTGATCCTTGTGTTATGATTAACCACTTACTCGTAGAGATCATTTTTATCTCTAGACTTAACCTTTGACCAAAAGAATTCTTAGGTGATGCATAGACAGATTCACGGTTACTCGACTAATGAATGTTAAGAGGATAGGTCAGTTTGAGTGCGTAATTAGGTTGTGGCTGAGCTTAGACTGAACTGTGATTGTCATGGCTAACGTTTTTTTAGTGAGGCTTGTTTGAACTACACCATTAGAACTCGCAACTAGGACCTTGAGTTTCGCATTTGTTTTAGCTAGTTTTTGGTTCTGATTTCCTGACATTGCAACCTTTTCTTCAACTTAGCTCTTTTCATTTGCTTGACGGCAAGCATGGTATAAGTTTGGGGGAATTGATATACACGTATTTTAACTTGTTGTAGGTGTTGTGTTTAGTTCATTTTTTCATGCATATTTATTGCATTTACATTATAATCGAGTCATTTGTAGTTTGTTCACATAGGTTACATTTGCATAGCATACATATTGCATTTGGAGTTATTTTCAGGAAGCTTGGAATAGGTATGAAGAGACATCAGCAACTCGGATTGGATGGCAGCAGCAGCAACTCGGATTGGATTGCAGCAGTTACCCGGTTTGGAAACCAACATCATTAGCAACTCGAATCACAAATCAACAGGAACTTAGATCATTTCACGGTGTTAGCAGATTGATTTACGATGGGCCTTATATCTCAACGGATCCTAATGCACCAAATAGGCCGCGTCAACTCCATTTTTGATGGCCCAATGACTCGACTTAACCCACGAAGTCGAGTCACCTATCTTTTTTAGTTTTTCTTTTCTACTTGCTAGGTTTAATGGGTGATTAGTATAAATACCTCCATTGTCTGACAGAAATGAATTATCTAAGTTTTACTGCTACTTCAAAACCTTTTAGAGCTTTTCATTGTTGTAATTCCAAAACGAGATTTCACTTTCGTTTTATCTTCAGTTTTAGTTTGATTTCATTCTAAGTTTACTTTCTGAATTCCTTGACCATGTCATCCACTTTGATTGTTATTTTGATTGTTTCACCTATGATTTCTGAGTAGTTAACTTAGGGTTCCTAAGGGAACGGACTAGACCAGCGTGGATCTTAAAGTTTTCAAAGTCGCTTAAGAGTAGAATAATATAGATCTTTTTGTTTTGGTATTGTTAATGCTTGTTTCTTTCTGATCAATTGAAACATGAACATAGACTTTTAGCTCCCGATAGTTGTGTTGAATTTTCTGATCGAACCATCTCAGAAATTTACATCCTTAGCTTGAGAGATTAATTTTCTACGATGTTTATTAGGCTTGTTTCCACTATTGCTTCACGCCAGTTAGGTTGTTAAAAACTTATGATGATAAGGTCGGTTCATAGCTTTACTGAGATTGTTTGCCACGAGAGAGGACTCAATAGTTATAAGTTATTTGCCTAGAGATCAGTTCTGTTTGAGTTTGTTAAGCGATTTTAGTGACTTAAAGTGAGACACTGGTCCATGATCTCCGCCCCTTAAGAAACCATTTTTCTCATCTATTGCTTAGTCGTTTTCACTGTATTTAATTTCTATTGTACTGTTACTTTTGAATTGATCATTTAAATTCACCTTTTTCTTACTTGACTGTTATTTCTGTGTTTCTTGTTGTTTCATCATTTGGGTTGATAGATAACAAACCATTGATTTGATTTGGCTTGAATTGGAGTAGTTTATCATATTCTGATTGCTAGTAACACTCTCACTTGGATTGATACCTATTATACTACATCGACATCTTAGTGTAGTAGGATTTGAAAACTAGAGTAAAATCTTGTTATCATTGAGCTCGACATTTTGTGCATCCAGAGATTATTCATGCATGCCTTCCACATTGAGGTGCTAAGGTCGGTCTGTGGTCGAGATTTTGAGTTCCCAAGGCTTTGGTGTCAAGCATCTCAGCATCAAGGTCCTAGGTTCGACCTCATTCTCGACGATCCAAGCATTATAATGATTATGTTGCGATCCAGCTTGAGGTCGACCTCGTCTTGTTGGGTCATATATCGAATACGGGCTCAAAGTGACTTTTATCTTTTGTTTCTTCATGTTTCCATGATCCAATTCTTATCCTTGATTGTCTGTCTCATCCCAAAGTCTCCAAAGGCTTTAAAAATGGTCCAATTTACCTCATAGAGACTCAAAACGAGAAAATATACGACTTAATCTACCTAAGACTCTAAAATGCACACTTAAAAAAACTTATAATAAAATGAATGAATGCTACTTATAAGTGATGAAATTTGATCAAATATGCATAAAAATCTATTTAAATATGATGCATATCACTTATCCAATATGGAGCTAATATCATGGTGGGTAATGGCACCAACACTAACATTTAAATATGTAAGTGGGTAGAAGATAGTTCAATGAGAATCCCATGGATATAAAATATTTGCTTTGACTCGGGTCAAAAAGTCAGTGACCTTATTAATCCTCAGAGGAGAGACTGAGATATTGACAAACTCAAGTTTTATTTCTATCCTGAAGACATCAAACAAATAAGGAAATCAAATCAACTACATAATCACCATATACTTTTGGTCTTGGAAACATACCTAAAGTGGAGCATATAATGTATAATTGGCCTACCTGCTGGCAAGTCAAAGCCAAAACATAAACATAAAAAGGAAAATTCAACATTCCCCTCTATTAATGAATTCATATAGCAAATTTTGAGAATAAAGGTACTAGTAAGAATAAACTCTTTCATATGTAATGCAATATCTTGTTTCCTCCCAGTAACTGAACAATTACTAACCAAATGAATCAAGTTGGATCCTCTCTGTTAGAACTGTGATTCAAAAGCTGAAAAAATCAACCATGTCATCTTCACTTGTGACATGGCCAGACAATCATAGTATCTCTTAGGCATTCCAACACCAACAGAGGATTATGGAGGTAACACACTCTTCTCAAACCTATACCACATCATTCTTATGTCTTGAAACACAATGGTTCCAATATAGATTAGAAGATCCGCCCCACGGATGTTATGGAACCTCTCTAAAAATAGGAAGTCTTTCATTTTCAAGGGGTATAATACTCAGCTATTGAAACAAACTAAAAACAAGAGAATACTTTGGTTTGAAGCCAACAACAAAAGCTTATCTAGTACACCATCTAATCGATTAGTTATCCAGCCACAAAAATTAGCTAAGGACATAAAATGGCACTCACCACCTACCTCTTGGTTAAAATGCAATATCAGCTTTGATTGGTCATCAGCTGCTAAAGAAGAAGGTGTTGTCTGGATATTTCAAAATATAGAATGAACCATTTTATTACATGCTTGAAGATCTTTGCCAAACTAGAGAAAATATTCAGATATCCACTTCAAGAGTTTAGCTTGGGCTACACAAAGTATGACTTCTCATAAACTAACTAACATTATCTTTGTCTCTAAATTGAGAGACCTTTTCAATGACATCAAAAATAAAAAAGAGAGGCCTAAGCTTATGGCAAAATCCATTAATATTCTATGGCTTTTATCCAATATTTCAGGCTGGAAAACAGAACTGGAACAGAGGCCATCAAATAAAAGAGCTTCTCTTATGGTCAGAAGTGTTACCAAGACAAATATGTGGCAATTGTATGTGGTCTCAGTCCCACCAGATTGGCTTAAAGAGATCATCGATATATATTCATCCCACTAAGTACATTAACCAATATATTGTTCGCGTTAATAATTAATACTTTTATTCTCTATCTATAGATTGTGGTATGGCCTAATTGTTGGATTAGTACTATATTATCTATGGTTATGAGAACCAATTTTGTACTTTTTCATTATGGAAAAATTATGAAAGAGTACAAGTTCAGAGCGTTTTTTGATAATACATCTGCAGCTTAATTAAGTTCTTTAGGAGTAAAACTAAAAGAGATGAAATCCAATCTGCGTGAGTAGATGGCGATGAAATCAAATCTGCATGAATAGATAGTGATGTCTGAGATGATTCCATTTAGCTCAGACTGAGAGGATTTTGAATTCAATAATTGAATTAATTAAAACGAGTCAGATAGGATCTCCAAGTTCTTGACATTTTGATCGATTGCTGCCTCAAGAGCTTCACGAATAGTGAGAGCTTCGACTAGCATTGGAGATGAGGCAGAAGGAATTGCCTTATTTCCAGAAATTAAAGCCAAAGAATTAACTTATGCTTCTAAAAATATTATTCATTAGATTAAATAAATATTTTAAGAATATTGAAGAGTTTGATAGATTTCAGAGTTTATTCAGGTGTTGCTCTTTGTCTTTGAGTCCTCAAGCACTAAACCAAAAGGCAGTCTTGACATATAAGTTAGTGAGCTGTTTAAAGATCTGGCATTTGTGAACAATGTACCTTTCAACTGGCTTGCCCAATTATTATAATTAAGTTAAGTTGACAAAATAAATTGAAGATAATATTATATTACAATATAGTTATTTTAAAATCTACATTAGAACTAGAGATTATGATAATGATTTGTGTTTTCTGCAATGAATGTAACAAATTGTTTATATACAATAGCTGTTAGCTTAACCGACTTAAGTAACTATTAACAAACTTATTTACAAAGAGTAGTTTGATAGTCCTCCCCAAGATAGAGTAAAGATAGTCGAAACTCCCATTTTGCCTAAAAATCATCAAAGTGAGATGGATACAAGAACTTGTTGAGTAAGTCAATGATCTGTAACTCTGTCCGTACATGGCTCAGCTTGAGAGTCTCCATGTCAATATGTTCTCCATTTGTCCTTTCATGATAAATGAGATTGTTGGCAATATAAATTTCAACCATATTATTATAGTATAAGACTATTAGACCGAGAATATCAATGCTAAAATCTTTCAGCAATTTCATTAAGCAATCAATTTCACATACAACATAATCCATGCTTCAATATTCTGATTCAATTGTGAATCGTGAGATAGTTTCTTGTTTCTTAAACTTCCAAGATATGAGTGAATCACCTAAGAATACAGCATAACTTATCACAGAGTGTCGAGTGTCGGGACATGAGCCCCAACCATCATTAGCATAAGCAATTAAAACAAGAGATAGTGAAGAATATGATAGTACATGTCATGTAGTGCCTCTGATATATTGCATCAGTTTCAGAAGAGCTTGGTAGTGAGGAACTTGTGGCTTAGCTGAGAACTGAGCAAGTTTTTGCACCACAAAGCAGATATCTAGATGAGTCAAGGTAATGTAGATGAATTTGTCCAATGATGCTATGGCATGATTCTGAATCATGAATAAGAACACCAACATCCTTTGAGAAACGTAAGTTAGGCTCCATTGGGATAGAAGATGGTTTACACTCTAATAATCCAAACTCAGTTAACAAACCCCCCTCCCCCCGCGGATCTCTAAGTTTAAAATGACTTCAATTATTCCTTCAATGTGTCAGCAGCTTGACTATTGTTGCTAGCAACAACAATGTCATATACATATACAAAAACCACAACAAATGTGGAACAATTAAATTTAGTGAAAATAGTGTAATTTGATCCAGATTTATCATAACCATGAGCTAATAGGGTGTTAGAAAATTAGATGCACCATTGACGAGAGACTTGTTTTAAACCTAAAGAGGCTTCTCCAATTTGCAAACAACATTCAGTGACGAATGTCCCCATTTTTGGGAGAGTATTCAGGAAGTTAATTCATGTATATCGTCAAGGTCATCATTCAAAAAGGAATTGGAGTATGAAGTAATTTCACATAAGAAAATTTAGCAAATAGAGAGTATGAGTCAATATAATCCAGACCCTCACATTAAGTGAAACCTTTGGCTACTAAACGAGCATTGTGTCTCTCCAAAGAACCATCTGCATTATATATGACTTTATAAATCCACTTACATCTGATAGCATGTTTTCAATCGGGTAGGCTATAATATTCCAAGTATAAGCATCTTCAAGAGCATTAACTTTTGTACCCATTGCTCTATTCCAAACATCATGTTTCTTGGCCTCATTAGAATGATTTGATATGTTTTTGCAATGTCTGGAAACCTTTGGCTACTAAACGAGCCTTATGTTTCTCCAAAGAACCATTTGTATTATATATGACTTTATAAATCCACTTACATCTGATAGCATGTTTTTCATCAGGTAGATTATAATATTCCAAGTGTAAGCATCTTTAAGAGTATAAACTTTAGTACCCATTGCTCCATTCCAAACATCATGTTTCTTGGCCTCATTAGAAAGATTTGAGATATTAGAAATCATTGATAAGAAGTAGTAATAATCATCAGACAAGTTATCATAAGATAAAAAGTCAGAAGTAAGGTATTTGACATCCGAACTAACCGTATTATACTCATAATCTTGAAGATACACAGGTAATTTGGAGGTGCGAGTGGGACGAGTGATCTGAAGTAGAAGCTTCATTACTATCTGACTGATCAGAAGGAGGAGATGCTAATTAATCATCTGAATCTTCCAAGTCACCAGGATGATGCTTATGTTCCATATGAGATGTTTTTGCAATGTCTGGAAAATATTTCATAACCTCATTAGAAAGATTTTCATCTGAAAAGGGAATATATCTTCGTATAATACTACATCTTGAGATACAAAAAAAGTGTTTGACTCGATTTCAAGGAGCTTGAACCCTTTTATTCGTGTAGGATATCCCAGAAAAATGACAACTTTGGCCCAAGGTGAGAACTTGTGTATTTGCTTCATTGAAAATGATGCATAAGCTAAACAGCCAAAAGTTTTTAATCTATTGTATTCAGGGGCTTTCTGCATCAACAACTCATATGGAGATTTATTTTGAAGCAATTTACTTGGAAGACAGTTTATTAAAAATACTGTAGAAAGTAAGTATTCATTCCAATACTCGATAAGAAGAAGAGATTGGAAAAGTAAAGCTCTAGAAACATTTAGTATATGTTGGTGCTTGCGTTCAACTAGTGAGTATTGTTGAGGAGTTTTAGGACAAGACTGAAAGGATGTGATACCTTGCCATTGAAACAATTGAGTGAAGTTAAACTCAGGAGCATTGTCCGAACAAAATCCTTTGATACGGGTGTTGAATTGTGTTTCTACTATGTTGAGAAAAGCAGGAAACACAATGACTACTTCATACTTATTCCATAGCAAATATGTACAAGTTTCTCGATACTAATCATCAACTATCGTGAGGAAGAACATGTAACCATCATAAGAAGGAATAGAGAATGGACCCCAAGTTTAGTATGCACCAAATCAAAAGTTTTATTAGATTGATTTTTGTCTGAAAACAAATGGCAAGTATTTTTTCTTAGCCAAGTGACAAGTTTTACAATGTAAAGAATTTGTATTTGTATTTGTACTTTTAAGCTATAGACAATTTATTGGAAAAACAATCTATAATTTGTTGAGATGCCATATATCTTTAGTGATGTTGCGGACAACATGAGATACTGATGGATACAGCAGAGAATCACAATCTAGTAGATATAGATTTGAATAAATTTTACTCGTTCCAATTGTCAACACATTTATAAGGTCTTGTATAATGCATTGAGTAGGATCAAACCAGAAACCACAAAAAGCACATTGAGTTAGAGCAGTCACACTAAGCAAATGAAACTTGAACTCATGAATATATAACATCATTCAAGATCAAATGAGGACTCAAAGATATTGTCCTAATTCCAACAATATTAACTGTCAATCTTGTAGGTAATTTGATAGTTGTATTGTGAAGAGGAGAGAGCTTCTAAAAAAGCTTTGCATCAAAAGAAACATGGTGGGTAGCACCTAAATCAATAACCCATTTATCCATGTGGCATAAATCCTCAGACAATGAATAAAAGTAAGGTTGATTATCACCTATTAGAGAGCAACTAATGGAAAGATAAAATATACCAGAAACTAGAGAAACCATAGTAGGGTTTGTGCTGCTGGCTTCATTATTAACCTCTGTTATAATTACAGTTTGAGGCTTAAATTTAGTGGTAAAATAAGCCATTAGCTGCTGGATTTGGTAAGTGGAAAGATCAACATCCATCTCAATTTGTGAATAAGAGTTTGTGAGAGCCAAGTTGGCTGCTATAAAAGTATTATAGGACTTGGAGTTTCTCTCATTCTTTGGCTTCCATCCAATAGGGTAACCAACAATCTTGTAATAAAAATTAATAATGTGACCACTTAAATCACAATGAGTACAATTCATGCAAGGTTTTTGATTTCCTTGCTTAGAAGATTGAGGTTAGTGAATACTTAAGTTGTTGATTCAGTATCTTAAAAAGATGAAGCAACATCTTATATATTAAAGAGGAAGACATTTTTATTTTGGACAAGTTATAAAATATAGAATAAAATTAACATATGGTTCATAACTACCCTTAAAATAGACTTAATATGGTTTTATTATAAATATATATATTTATATATATATATATTCAAAATTAATAAAGTTCCAAAAAAAACTCTAAAAAAGCTAAAATTCTATAAAAATATATCGTGTACAAATTTGGTTCCGGTTTGAGTTTAAATCTGGTTTGCTAGGTACATAGATTTAGGACTTATTCTTGTATTTTGTTAGGTTTAGTTCTTTTTATTTAAGACTTATTTGGGTAATTTTATATTTCAGATTTGGTTTGATTCGGTATAGATCGAGTTTAGGTTTATGCATTTTTATACAAAAATTTAAAATAAATAAATATTTAATAGAAAAACTCTAAAAAGCTAAAATTTTAATAAAACATATGAGATTCTCATTCTGTTCTTAATTTGGTTCTAGTTTGGGTTTGGGTACAGTTTTTGGAGTATTAGATTTAGAACTCATTTAGGTATTTTGTCGGATTTGGTTTGAATTTGGTTCCTCTAATTCTGATCAAATTTGGTTAAGATTTTGGGTTTTATGCCCACAAGTAAAATTACTTTTTCTATTTACAATAAGTATTTAGAGGGTATAATTTTTGAAAATTATAAACTAAATTTGCTTTATGGTTTGGATCACAAATGTAAAATTTAATTTATGACCATTGAATTTAAATCAATAATTTTATGTCATCTAGAAAAAAAAATTTATTATTATTTTTAAATACATAGTTAAATAAGTAAAAAATTATTGACTATAAATTTTAAATATTTTTGTATTTTTTACAAAATTAAAAATTCAAATCCCCATCCGATTAAATAAAATGAATAGTAGTTGAAATACTTGAATATTTGGTACTATATGAATATCACTAGAGTGGCACTAAAAGCCCAAAATAACCAAATCTTCTAACTCACAGTGCATATTACCAAATTATAAATGAGAGAATGAATTAATAAATAAACTAAAAGAATTACCTCAATTTCGTCAAGGACAGATGGCATAGTGGTAATGGTTACTTTACAAATCCTTAGGTACTAGGATTTGATTCCTTTCCGATATAAAGGAAATAAAAGAAAGATATTAGAATATGAACTTAGGCTATAGAATGAGCCTTGTCGATACAATTATCAAAAAAATAAAGTTGGACAAAAACAATTACCTAAAATCCTACCTGAAACACGATTGAGATATTATATACTGGTAGAAAGCTTTTTTTCGTCGATATTATATTAAGCCAAGATAGAATACAAAGTTCTGATACATAAGCCGGCGGAAGACAAATATTTCCCCGGAAATAAAGCCCAAAAGAGGGAAGCTAAAATGAAACTTCGGAAGAACAAAACTAAAACACAAATGGAAAAGGAATCCAATAATCTGCAACCCTAAACCGGAAGATCGAAATTACTAGAAATATGACCAAGCTGATGATAGAGCTTCCTATAGCGATTAGAAGTACCTCACAAATGAAGATCGTGCAACTAAACCGGCAAGAGAGAATCCAAGAGTCAAACTGCGCGAAGTCACGGAAAGAAGCCTACAGGAGACGAGACCGATGACAAACTAAATGGCAGAACCTGACACGAGAATAGGACACACTACTTCTAGAAAATGGCGAAGTCAAAATCCAAGTCAACCGATAGACACCTCGATAGAGCCCAAGAAAAGACCAGACCTCGATCGGGTCATTAAAGTACGGACAAGGAACGCATCAATCTCAAAAAGGAGAAACCGAACCTGAAGAGCACAGTCATCGATCGAAACCGTAGACGAGATTTAAGATCAACCTAGGGAGCAGATAAAAGACCCTAAACCAAAGTCCTAGTCTAGCACCTAACCAAAGCTAGTCCAAGATCTAACTAAATACTTAACCAACCACCAAGATCTAAGAACGGAACCAAGAGCCGGAGAGAGAAAGAGCTAACCGAATGAATTCGTCGGCGAGTCTACTCCGATGGTGTTGTCAACAGCATCAACTCGGATCAACATGAAGGAAAACCCGTTCATCGCCGCTGTGACAGCTAGATAAAGCCGGAGAAAGGACAAGACCGGAGTGACCAAATCAGAGACAACCAACTCTAAAACCGTAGCCGATGGAGACCATTTTCAAATCAATAGAGGAGGGACAAAAGAAGAGGTCACCGGTGGCGGTGATAACGGATCCACCGACCGCCGGCCACCATTAAAGCAGATCTGAAGAAACCTTGATGAAGAAGATGATAAGCTTGGAGAGAGAGAGAAAAGTCATGGTGTTTATGATACTGGTTGAAAGCTAAGACATCTGATAGAGGATATTCTCACAGTTGACGCTAATGGAAATTTGTCTGAATATTTTTGGTCAGGTACCAATAGCAAGCTCTAACCTGGGTGAGACTTAAGTCACAATACCACTTTGACAAGGGCTTGACTTGGTGGCACGAGGTTTGCAATAATCGTACTAAAACTAAGGGATTAAATAACTGGACTCTCAGTCTAAACTGGCTTGGTAAAATAATAACGCAAACCAGTAACAATTCGAGGATATAGTCCTGATTTTATCCCCAAAAACTGTTCAATGAAAAGCCTGAATAAAAAAACCCTTGGTAAATGAAATTACCTTTTTTCTTTACTATAAAATTTGTATCTTAATAACCTTTAAATTCATATTATATTAACAGGACAATTTTCGAATTTGCAACAACAAGTTTCTGTGTCGAGCTTTTATCTTAAGGTCATTGGAGAGATGATAATTTGTTTACAAAAATCACATAAACCACTTAGTAGAGAAGAGTTTTTCTAACATTAGTGGTTAGGATGATTCATTTATTGATTTAGCATTAGGGATTTGATTCTCTATCACTAAAAATAGTAGATTATAAATAGAGTTTAGGGTGTAACATCCCGGTTTCAGAAAATATGATATGCGGTGGTGCATGCGGAGAGGTTTAAAAGAATTGATTTGACCATCTATATCACAAAGTGCATTTATCTTTTCGGCCACCTCTCTAGAGAGAACTTTAGAGAAATGTGTTTGAACTGGAGTAGTCAAAGAATGGGTGACCTTCTGGAAAGTAATTTTTGGAACCGTGTGAGTGAGGACAAAACACGGAGAAAGATCATATAGTGATTTTTAGGGTCGGTAAACAAGTCTTTAAAACCTCTCAAATATAGCGTACTGACATATCGACGGGTAAGGTGAATCCACGGGTTCGAAAAGAATATAGGGTCCATTAAAATGGTGATCAGGACGTTACATTTTAAGCTATGGATTGAATCTTATCAATCCAATTCTAAGAGACATCATAAGATCAACCCTAATCAGAGGAAATTTATTTCAAATTTGAAACCACATGTGTTAGCAAGAAGATACATGTGAGTACAATCATTGAATCATCGTCGTTATGTAGATGGAATTACTTGTCAAAGATAGAATTCATCTATTGTATTTATGGTTAATAACAAGGTTCAAATTTATATTAAAATTAATTATTTTAATATAAAGTATGGTTCCAAAATAGATAGATTGATTTTTTGGTTTGTGAATTATATTTTAGGTGTATTGGTAACATTCTTTCCTTATTTTATTACCTCTTATATATTAAAGTGGAAGACACTTTTATTTTGGTTGTGTTATAAATTATAGGATAAAATTAATATATGCTTTGTAACAATCCTTAAAACTATAATTAAGGTAGGTTTGGTTATAATTTTTTATATAAATAATTAAATTAATAAATATTTAATAGAAAAAACTTTTAAACGCTAATTTAATAAAATATATTGTGTAGAAATTTGGTTATTAATTCAGTTCTGTTTTGGGTTTGGATTCGGTTTTCTGGGTATATATGTGCAGGACTCATTATGGTATCTTGTCGAGTTCGGTTCCTTTAGTTCAATATTGTTTTTCTTTTGATTTAAAACTTATTCGGATATTTTTATTTTTTGAATAGAGTTTGGTTTAATATAAATCGAGTTTAGATTTAGATATTTAATAGAAAAACTCTAAAAAGCTAAAATTTGATAGAAAAACTCAAAATTGAAAATATTTAATAGAAAAACTCTAAAAAGCTAAAATTTGATTATTGTTTTGGTCTTGGTTTGAATTTGGTTCGTTTTTTTTAAAATATATAGATTTGGAATTTATTGGGATATTTTGTCAGTTCGCTTCCTTTAATTCAGGTTGATTTTGTTTATATTTTGGACCTTTAAAACAACATCTAGAAAACAATATTCAAAATATCAATATAGGTCTAAAAACCTAAATTAACCCTCCTTCCTTATTTATTACATCTTATATATTAAGTGAAAGACACTTTTATTTTAATCGTGTTATAAACTTTAGGATAAAATTAACATATGTTGTGTAACAACCCTTAAAAATAGGCGTAAGGTAGATTTTGTTACAAATATATATATAAAAATTTAAAACTAATAAATAATTTAAGAAAAAAAATGAAATTAATATAAATATATCGGTTACAAATTTGGTTCTTGATTTGGTTCAGGTTCGTTTAGAGTCGGTTTTCCGGGTACATAGATTTAAGACCCATTTATGATATTTTTTGGGTTTTGTTCCTCTAAATCGGTATTTTGTTATTTTGATTTAAGATTTACTCAGATATTTTTATTTTTCGGATATTGTTCAGTTTGGTATAAAGCGAATTCAGGTTTAGATGTATTTTTATATAAAATTTACAAATTAAAAATAATAATAATAATAATAAACCCTAGAAAGTTAAAATTTGGTTATTGATTTGGTTTTGGTTTGGGTTCGGGCTTACTCTTTTGGATATATAGATTTAGGACTTATGTAAGTATTTTGTCGGATGGTTCCTCTAATACAGATCAGTTTTGATTCCGGTTATAGCCATTAAATCAACATCTCAAAAAATAATATTCTAAAATACCAACACGGGTGTAACAACTTAAACAAATAAAATTTGAAAACGCGGGATTTGATTGTATACAATTATTCAATATACTTGCTTGTCTTTAATTCACCGTGAAATAAATCAAGAAAATAAGTATAAGAGACAATAACACAAGATGAGATGAAAATATTCTCTCTCTCTCATACGACTATATGGTGAAATGGTGTTGAATATGATGTGGATTAAACAGAGTTAAATTTATTCAACATGTTGAATGAAAAGAAAAAAAGGGGCCACAATGTCTTGTATTACTTGCTGATTTGTTCCTTTAAATTTTGAGATTTTATTTTATACTGTTTATTTTTTTATTTTTTGTAAACAATTAGATTGACAAAATCCGATCTATAACCTAATTCAACCCTTAAAATTCTTATTTAATCTACCAAATTAGTAAAAAGAGGAATCGAACTTTAGATGTCATAGTAACTAGTTGTATCATCCTAATTACCAGACTGAGAAGAATTCAGCAATTATATTATTTTTGTTGATAATTAATTTATAATATAATATTTCTTTTTTTGTATAATATTTTCTAAAACTCATTAGTTGCTTTAATTTTGGGAGAGTTTTCAAAAGTGTCTCTTGAGCTAAATTCTTTTTCAATAACCTTTGCTTTGATTCATTTTCAAAGGAAAAAAACATTTTTGAAGAAGAGCATCTTCAAAAGAGCATTTGTTAAGGTTACTCTTTAATTTTGAGATTTTTATTTTATCCTATTTATTTAGAATTAATTATTTTATAGTATAATATTTTCAAAAAATATATAACTTATATCAAAATTTATTATTTTATACGGAAAAGAAAACCTTTTTTGTGAGTCCAAATTTAATGAACCAATAATCTTCTTTTTTTATATATATTATTGACAAAAAAAAAGATTATTGGTTCATTAAATTTGGACACACAAAAATGTTTTCTTTTCCGTACAAAATTTTCTTTATCCTTTCATAAGATTTTCTGTTAAATATTTTATTGAATACCATCTTAAAAAAAGAAAATCCAATACCCAAAATCTTTCTAGTTATTCTTTTCGTTACCTAAACCCCAAGAATTAGCGATTTCAAAATCAATCTTCTAACCTACCATATACTCAAAATATATTGAATTATTAGTTTTCACCAAATTTTACCATGTCATTAGTTATTTCAAATTATCATCTAATTTGTAAATCACTGATTTCATATTCATTTCAGACAACCGACTTTACATAAAGAGTTTTTTACTTGTATGTGTGTTACTGTGTATGTCACTTATAAAGATTTTAACTAAGTTAAAAAAAAATTATTTAAAAAATATAAGGTACGTAAACCAAATTATCAAGATTAAAACATAAGAAAAATTATATAAAATAAGAATATGGGGTAGGGTAGTGAATTTAACTAAAAATCGTTGTAATATATAAAATTCTAATAGATGTTAAATTTTTCGGTGAAAAAGAAAAAATAATAATGTGAACAGTTAGAAAATGATGTAACTATCCTACCCCATAAATTTATCAGTACTTCCTTACCTCCTTTTGATAAAAATTTTGCAGACCACGAGTTAATCCTTGATTCGATTTTTTCTTTTATAAAAGCAAATACTTTAGTTTTGGCGCCTTCTATCCCCTCTGGTAGACCCAAATATGATCCCATTCCTCCTACCATTCGAATTCCAAGAACTTCCTGGATTTCATATTTAATCCTATGGTCCACCGATTTTCCAAATTGAATCGATGATTTTGCGAAATTTATCATCTGACCTGATATCTCCTCATATTCCTTTAAAATCCGTAAAATGGTGTTAGCTTCCTCTACTCTTGCTTTACAGAAGAAAAAATTGTCATCAGCAAACAGTAGATGAGAGATACTCGGACTAGTGCATGCAATTGAGATCCCGTTTAATTGTTATGTCAATTCTTACTTTGTTAATTTTTGCTATTAGTGCTTCCATACATAGAATAAAGAGATATGGAGAAAGGAGGTCTCCTTGTCTCAATCCCCTATGAGGGAGAATGTGTCCTTTTGGTATTCCATTAATAAGAATGGAATAACAGACGGAGGAGACACAGAACATAATGCCCTTTACCCATCTTTCTTGGAAACCTAGTTTGAGCATTATTTGTCGTAGAAAATTCCATTCTATGCGGTCATATGCCTTACTTATATATGTTTTTATTGTCATATAAGCACCTTTTATTTTCCTGTTTATTCTTAAGGCGTGAAACATCTCCTAATTTATCAGAATATTATCTGAAATTAATCGTCCTGATACAAAAGCTGATTGCGTGTTTGAAACCAGTCGGGGTAGAATCTTCTTAAGGTGTAGACATAAAACCTTGGATATTACTTTGTAGATTACATTACATAGACTTATAGGTCTAAATTCGGTCATAATTGTTGGTCTTGTAGTCTTCGGTATCAGAAAAATATTTGTATGATTTAAATCTTGTTCAAACCTTCCTGTCACCAAGAAATCATTTACCAGTTTCACCAAATTTTTGTGTATTATCTCCCAGGAGTGTTAAAAAAATAGGGCTGTCATCCCATCCAGTCCTGGTGCTTTGTTGGGGTCCATCATAAAAACCGCCTTTTTAATTTACTCACTTGTAACCGGTCTAATTAAATCTTGATTGTCCTCCTCACATATAATTGGTTCAATTCCGTCTAATGCACTATCCATATCAGAACCCCCATTTGATCTAAAAAGGTTATCAAAAGATTGTGCTGCCACTTGCTCAATTTCCTCTTCTTTCTCCACCCATTGTCCCCTGTCATTGATAAGGCCCATTATTCTATTCTTGGCTCTCCGTTGTTTAGTCTGAGCATGAAAAAACTTTGTGTTCTTATCTCTTTCTCTTAGCCATGTGTTTCGATTTTTTTGTTTCCAATAAAGTTCCTCGTCCTTATAGGTCTGACAAAGTTCAGCCCCTACTTGCTTGATATCCTTTGTGGTACATGAATCTGATTTTTTCATATCGTCTAACTTGGTTTTTAATGTCTCAATTCTCACTTTTCCTGGAATAACCTGGTTTTTTCTCCATCTGGAGATCTCTTGCCGACAATTTCAAATTTGGTATGATATTTTGTTTCTTCTTAGATTTGCATATCTATTACATCATGTTCTTAAAACTTGATTGAAACCTGGTTTGTCAATCCATCTTTTATCGAAATTGAATTTCCCTTTTTTCTTATGAGTATTCTCCTTCATTTCAAGTAAGATTGGTCTATGATCGGATCCTATTATCTGGAGGTAATCAGTTTTAGAATTTGGAAAGATCGAATGCTAGTTTTCATTCCCAAAGGCTTTATCCAATTTACATCGGATAATGTCATTACTCCGTACTCCACGCCAGGACCACGTGTCTCCTGTACAGGGGAATTCCACAAACCCGCAATTGTTCAACATTGTGTTAAAAGGTACGAACGAACTTAAATTTCGCATCCGACCTCCTTTTTTCCGTGATATCCTGATATTTAAAATCCCCTATTGCTAACCATGGACTTGTTCGTTGAGTTCCCAATCTTGTTATTCTTTCCCAAACATTATCTCTCAGATGATAATTTGGTTCTCCATAAATAAAAGATATGTAAGTATTAAACCCTTTGATGTTTAAGGATATGTCGATAATATTCTTAGTCTTGTAATTTATTTGAACATTAAAGTTACTATTGAACAATAATGAGAGTCCACCACTTGATCCAAGAGGTTCTTCCGTAACTAAATGTTCATAATTCAAATCGCTCGTAATTTGTTCCATATACTCACAATTTCTATCGTTAACTTTAAATACTCATTAATGATTATTGCTTCTTTAGATGAACATCAACTTAACATGAGCACACACTCGTGACTTTCCTATTTGGACACAGTTATCATTATTGTTTTTTGCTTTATATTTTATTATCCTCTTCTCGAAAGGTTCAGGGAAAAATTTATAAAACAGGAAAAAATGTATAACGACCGACGCAAGTTTCTTTTCAAATGATGATATGTCCCAATAATTAGAAAATGATATCTTAATGATATGAAGAGAAGTGAAAACTGAAAAAGACAATTTGATAAACATTTTTAGAAATTCAACTGAGTATTAGGTTTTATTAGAAACTTTCTTTTCTACAAAAGACTAATTCCTATTAGTTTTAATCTCCACGAGAAACCAACCAAAACAACTCTAAAAATCGATAATCTAGAAACTCAAATCACAAGATTTCTAAATTTAAACCCTAAGTTTCTAAAGTGTTGAATTACACTTGAGATCCCTTTTATAACCTAAGGGATCGGGAGGTTACTCACCCTACGAACTCGCAAATCCAACTAATCTTATCAACAACTCTTGATAAGATTTATCTCTTAATTTGAATTCAAAACAATCTTATCTTCACGCGTTTGTATGCATCGCACATGACTTCATTACTCCGGAACACTTAATAGTTTGCAGTTTCAATCTCCCCTTTTTGACTTAATGTCATGTCTAAGCTCAAGTACATGTTACACCAAAGACAAACAACACCACAAGCCGAGAATCTAGTCGAATGCAAACAATAGTCAATAAGCATCTGACATCCAATTTCTAAATCCGACTTGAACTCGATTTTGTAACTAAGCAGCAGAGTTTAGAGTCAAGCAAAGAAATACCACAGATTGGCCAAAATCAAAACACCAATAAGTTTTCAAATCATAACAAAAGAAATGCCAAAGGTTGGCAAAAAGATAGAGCAACAGTGCTCTCTCCCTACAAACTAAACTCCCCCTCAATCTAAACTCCCCCTCAGTCAGATAGATCAATGTGATCCTCATTAAGCTCATGTTCTTTTTCAGGTTCATGTTTATCTCCCCCTGCTTAGCATCATATGAAGTCAAAAAAATGCAAAATCGTATGATTAAACAAATACTAAGAACAAGCCACTTACCTTTTAAAGCTTTCTTGCAGAGGTGTGTGATTTCACCCGCCAAAAAGCAGAAGTGTCTCCAGCAGCTCCTTGTTTGTGTAGGTTTCCTCTATCATTGTTGTCTTGTCCTTTCCTTTCTGCTTGTTGATCGTTGACCTCTCCCTTCTGACTGATGAAGATGTAGCAGGGACCTCTTGTTGACTTGCCAGCAACCGCGTGAGCATTGGCAGATATGGAAGATATATTTTCGACTTTGTTTTTTTGTTGAGGCAGCCACCTTTTTGATCTGACTGAACGCGACTTTTCCAAGGTTGAAAGAGATCTGAGTCCTGATCTTATAGGTGAGTTGAATTCGTATCACACTGACATACCCTTCATTTGATGTCGGAAGCCAGTTTGTACAACAAAATGTGTACAGTTGCGAGTATAGATCAGTTAGGTGAGCTCTTTTCACCTGAGAAAAATTCTTGCAGGTTCCACCTGTTACAACCATTGTGATATCCTCTGACAGAACACCTTCCAAATTCTGTGGATTAGACCTATCCGGAACATCAAGAGATCCCAACACAACATTGATCGTAGTGGCAGAGATAATGTATTTGAATCCTCGAAAAAACACCGTCCAAGAATCGCTTTCCTAATCACGATATGGCATGTTTGCCCACAACTCACACAGAATATCAGAGTTATAGTCTGTAACAATGTCGAGAGAATTAAATAACCCATCATCTTTCAACAGTTGTACCAAATCTGACTCATGATCATCAAACGCATAAGCATGTTCCAATATAAACATATCGCAAGCAGAGGAATAGAGTGTATACCTTCGATAAGCATCTGAGGATGAAGACACAGACCTGTCAAAACCCATCGATGAAATGTGTTGAGAAGACTTCTTCAAATTCACGAGACGACATGTTTTACAACTTTCGATGATGGAATGGACATCAATCGGATGCTTAGGATTCTGGCGAGGTTATGACTTGTTGGTTACCCAACCCTTCAAAACCCTAACCACCTCAACTTGTCCCTCGGTGGTTATATCCATTCTTGCAGGTGACTATGCTGATAGATTCGGTGTTAGATCATCTTTGATCTCTTCAAAATCACCAAGAAATGGTGATTTTGGTGGTTCCGGAGGCGGAGATGCATGACGGTGAACCGGACTTATGTGAGGAGAAGGAACATTTACTGTTTGGGAAATTGCTTGCTGACCACCAGAATCTGAAGGGACCATTGGAACTGAAATTCTAATAGCTTACGAAGTGTACATGACTAGCGATCATTCTGGGTTGTTGATGTAGGCAACAAGAGTAGCGAGATCATAGCCTCAAAAAATCTAAGAGTTCTCCATTTCTTCGATTCTGTGTTTTTCTGTTTCTCTTTCTTGTTTTCTATTAGCTATTCGAATCTTAGAACTTAAAAGGACGAACAGGAAAGAGAAGAAAACAAGAAGTCAATTTGACTGTGTTGAGTGATGTATCTGACAGTCACTACCCTTTCCTTTAAACCATCTTAATTCATCATGGACCTAAAACGAGAAAAACTCTAGCCCAAGTTTTCTACCTAATTCTCATGGAATTGGCCAGTTAGCTCAAGAACAAATCACTCAAAATTTAGAAATTTCAAGAAATTCAAGCAACATTTTTCTCAAATTAATCGAACTCGTGATTGACCCAGATTAAAAATGATCTTGTGAACACTCATTCTACACAGTTAACACCATAGATTAATTTAGTTGAACGATAGATCAAACCTTAATGTAGTCATAATCTTTCACAAGAGAGCTTAAACTCTGAGACTACTGAGCATAATCCTTACTCACCGAGATGTACGATCAGGATCAAGAGTCAAGGGATAGACTTTCACACTAGCATGCCTTTATCACAAGAAATTCAAACACTTGAGTATATTGAACGGAGTGGACAGCTCGAATTTCCTTTGGATAGTCATAAACATGTCGTTGATCTTTTTTTTAATATCATCAACATAATAGACCACACACACGATCTTGAATCAAAGATACTAGTTGACTTCTCAATCAATGATTCTGTAAATTCACCAGATTGGTAAATTTTGTGTAATGAGCATCACTTGACTTCTCAACTTATATACACTTGCTTTCCTCAGCTATTTGACCTCCTTTTCCTAACATTCAACAGAACAAATCAAAAGTTTACATGTGACGGCATGATAGGCAGTTATTATCCATTGAGTCAATTAATCCTGATATGTGTCTGCCTTGCTCAGGTGTCTGCTCTTAGTTTTTAGAATCAACCTGCTTCAGTTTAAATCAACAGACACCTCAAAATTAACTTTAGCATTCACAAATCCCAATCAAAGTTTGTATTTCAACAAATCAGTTAAATGACAGAGGTTTTAGAAACAAATCAGCAAGTTGATAATCAGTGTTCACATGATCAAGTTTAATCAGTTTCTCCTCAACAAGTTCTAGAATAAAGTGATGACGTGTATCAATATGTTTATTTTGAGAATATTGAACAGGATTCTTAGCAATATTTATAGCACTTTGATTATCACAATAAATAAGCAAAGGTTCAGAAAAGATATCATAACCCGTAGACATTTGTTTAATTCAAAGCAACTGAGTGCAGCAACTCCCAAGTGCTATGTATTCAGCTTCAGTTGTGGATAAAGAGACACAATTCTATTTTTTGCTAAACCAAGCTATCAAGTTGTTTCCCATGAAGAAACATCCACCACTTGTGCTCTTCTTGTCATCTACACAACCCGCCCAATCCGCATCGCAGTATCTTGTCAGACTGGTTGTTGTGTCCTTGGTGAAAAAAATCCCCAGATTTTATGTTCCACTTATGTATTTTAGCACATGTTTTGCTGCTTGAAAGTGGCTTTCTCTAGGATTTGCATGGAATCTTGCACAGACTCCCACTAAGAAGCAGATGTCTAGTCGATTAGCTGTTAAGTACAGCAGACCTCCAATAAGACTTCTGAAAGTCGTTACATCAAATGATTTCCCTAAACATCCTTAAAAAGTTTTGTGTTTGTTGCCATTAGCATCTTGGCCACTTTACTGGTTTCAAGGCTAAACTTTTGAATCAATTTTTTTGCATAAGTGCTTTGATTTACAAAAATCCCCTCATCTGTCTGCTTGACTTGTAGTCCGAGAAAGTACGTGAGTTCACTGCTCATACTCATTTTGAATTCTTCAGTCATCACTTTCATAAATGTATCTGTTATCTGTTGACTAGTAGATCCAAACACTATGTCATCAACGTAAATTTGTACTACTATGAAACCATCATCATTATGATACGTAAACAAAGTTTTTTCCACATTTCCTCGTGTATAACCCTTTTTAATCAAAAACGTGGCCAGACGATCATACCAAGCCTTTGATGCTTGTTTAAGTCCATACAAAGCCTTGTAGAGTTTGTAGACATGATCAGGATACTTTGGATCTTCAAATCCTTTTTGTTGTTCAACATACACTTCTTCTTGCAGTACTCCATTCAGAAATGCACTTTTAACATCCATCTGATATAACTTGAATTTCATTTTGTAGGTCATTCCCAGCAAAAACCTATTAGACTCTAATCGTGCAAGTGGAGCAAAAGTTTCTTCGAAATCAATACCTTCTACTTGAGAATATCCTTGGGCAACTAGTCCTGACTTATTCCTGACAACGTTTTTGTCCTTGTCTATCTTATTCTTGAAGATCCATTTAGTGCCAACAACATTCACATTCTCAGGTCGATTAACGAGGACCCAAACATTTAACCTTGAAAAACTTGACAACTCTTCTTGCATAAATGCAATCCAGAATTCATCCAGTAGAGCTTCCTTGTGTGATTTTGGTTTGATCTTTGAAACAAAACATTCGTATTCAATTGCTTCCCCTTGAATCTCAGCAATAACATCTATTGAGGAGTGATTCTGATGAATCTGAGCTGGAGTGTCGTTGTTGGACTGTATTTCGGTTAATTGAGTTGGATCAGATAGCTGAGTTGGTTGATTCTGAGTTGCTATACCGACATCATCAAGGGGTTGATGTAGTAGACAAAACATTGAAGCATCATCAAACACCACATTCATATTTTCTTGAATAGTTGAGGTTCGTTTGTTGTAGACTCTAAAGGTTGTACTCGATCCAGAATAACCAAGAAAGAGTCCTTCATCACTTTGTGAATCAAAATTCCCAACATAATCTTTATCATTGAGGATATAACATATACACCCGAAAACATGAAAATAGTGAACCATTGGTGTCTTTCCTTTCCACGGTTCATAGGAAGTTTTAGTTGTCCCTTTCCTTACGTATACTCTATTGATGATGTAGTTTGATGTGTTTAGAGCTTCAGCCCAGAAAGTCTTTGGTACATTACTGCCATGTAGCATGGCTCTAGCCATTTCTTGTAAAGTCATGTTCTTTCGTTCTACCACTCCATTTTTTTGTGGAGTACATGGCATAAAAATTGATGAGCAATAACTTGTGCTGAACAGAAATTCCAAAATATCTCATTCTCAAATTCTCCTCCATGATCACTCCGAATATTCTTAATTCCTTGACATTCGTTCTTCAACTGAAGTGTCAAAATTTAGAAGCTTTCAAACAAATCACTCTCTTCTTGAAGAAAGTGAACCCATGTGTACCTACTGAAATCATCAACAAGTACCAGAATGTACTTCTTTCCTGCTAAACTTTCAATTTGGATGGGGCCCATATGATCCATATGAACTAATTCAAGAATACCCTTCGATCTAACATCTGGCACATACTTGTGTTGAATCATAACTTGTTTTCCCATACTACACGGACCACATACGACTTTTTGATCGCATTTAAGTTTTGGTAGACCTCTCACAATTTCCTTAGTTGCCAGATCATCCATAGTACAAAAATTCATATGACATAATCCTTGATATTGGATCTGAGTTTTGCTTTCAGACTTTGACACCATGCACGAAGTACTAGGCACCCACATATAGTAGTTATTTCCCGTCTTGACTCCTTCCAAATTCGTTGTACCTCTGTTATCTACCGCTCGACTCTCTATACGAGTGAATGTATCATTCAGACCAGTATCACACAGTTGACTGATACTGATGAGATTAGCTTTCAGACCATCAATAAGAAACACATCAGACAGTTTCGGATCCATGGAGTTTATTGTTTGACTTTTTCCTCTTATTTTGCCTTTAGCTCCATCTCCAAAAGTAACTTTTCCAGCAGCCACTTCTTTGATATTCTGCAGAGTTTCTTCCTTACCCGTCATGTGTTTTGAACATCCACTATCGAAGTACCACTTTCTACTTGAGGATTTGGACTCAGTTTTCTCTACCGCGAAGGCAACTCTGCTGTAGAGATCATACTTTTTTACCCATATTTGATTCCTCTTACTCGTTGATCGTGAATTTTTGCTGTCTTCTTAGTCTCTGAACATGAGTATGAAGCTTATAACACTCTTGTTTCATATGACCATATGCACCACAATACCAACAATCAATATGTGCATTTCTTTTCAAGCCGCGATATGCAGACCTCTGTTTCTTCCATCCCATGCTAGAATGTTGATAAGAGTCTCCATATTTGTATTTTTGACTGTTTCTCAGAGTTTCGTCAGTCGAATCAAGGTAATTGTTTGTTGCTTTAACAAATTCAACTCTCTTTGGTTCAACTCTTTTGTAACCAAGACCTTGATTGACAGCACTGGTTCGTCCAGCTGAGAGTAAATAATCCAAGTCCTTCGTTCCATTAGAGCTGCTCGTTTAATCTACTTTCAAGATAAATGTTCTTCGATTGTGTGTCTGATAACTTATTTTTAGTCTCCTCTAGGATGAGTTCAACACTTTGCTTTTCACTTCTCAACTTCTTGTTTTCTTTCTGTGATTCTATCAGTGATTTGATAAGTAGATCCAGTTGATCCTCAGGAGTCATGTCCAACTCGTCTTCTGACTCCGACTTATACTTATCAATGCTCTGTGTCTCAGATGATTGTAGGATTTTATCAAAAGCTTGCTCACTAGGGTTAGGAATGACTTCAGTATGATCTTCACCTTCCTCCATGTCATTCATGTCTACAATCCCAAAGTTTGACACAAAGTGATTCAAGATATTATCATCTTCTTCACTGTCACTATCTGTATCACTTAGAGTGGTGATGGCTGATTTTCCACTTAATCTTGAAACACATTCATTTTTAGTATGATCATACCCTTTGCAATCATAACACTGAATAGCCATTTTCCTTTTGACCAAAGGACATTCTGACCTACAATATCCAGAGTCTTGACATTCCAGACATTTGTTTGTCAGATTTGTAGTTGTCTTTATCAGACGTTTATTTAGCAGGCACTTGATAGTCCTTTTTCTACCCTCTTTCAGCTTTTCGAAGGAACCATTTGACCATTAGTCCCACCTTTTCTTCAAGGTTTTCAATTGATTCATTCTCTTGAGAAGCTTTATCAACCACAAGGGCTATATTTTTTCCTTTGACACTACTGTCCTTTGATGCAATCTATAGTTCATAGACTTGCATCACACTAACCACTTGATCAAACTTCATGTTGTCAGAATTCTGAGATACTTCCAGAGTAGATCGATGACAAGGAGGAAATTTTGCTGCTGAATTCAGCAACTATTTCATCTTCTCCCATTGTCAAGTTTTCAAATCTAGATGCCAACAAGTCTATCCGAGTTCTCTTCACACTGCTTGTTCCTTCGAATCCAACTTCCAAAATGTCCCATGCTTCCTTTGCACTCTTGCAGTCCTAAACTCTTTTAAACTGATTTGGTTGCAGTGAATAATATGGCTTTTGAATTCTATTTAGCGTATGATTTCTCATCAGCAGTCCATTATTTTCTTGGCTTTGGAACTAGATTTCTGTTAGCATCTTTTACCATTGGAGGTTTCCAACCTTCTTCAACTAACAATCATGCATATGAATCGTTACCTTGAATGTACTGAGCCATTTGCACTTTCTAGTGACTGTAATTATACAGATCCAGCTTAAGTGTTTTAGCGACAACAACCACTTGTTGTTGTGAATTGTCCATTGTGTCCTCAGGATCCAACACCTGTAAACAATAAAAAATGTTATGCAATGCACCGTTCTGATACCAATTGAAAAAGGCAATTCGATTAACCCTTTTAGAAATTCAACTGAGTATTAGGTTTTATTAGAAACTTTCTTTTCTACAAAAGAATAATTTCTATTGGTTTTTATCTCCATGAGAAACCAATCAAAATAACTCTAAAAACCGATAACCTAGAAACTCAAATCACAAGTTTTCTAAACTTAAACCCTAAGTTCCTAAAGCGTTGAATTATACTTGAGATCCTTTTTATAACATAAGGGCTCCGGAGGTTACTTCTCCCTACAAACTCGTAAATCCAACTAATCTTATCAACAACTCTTGATAAGATTTATCTCTTAATTTGAATTTAAAACAATCTTATCTTCACGCCTTTGTGTGCATCGCACATGAGTTCATTAATCCGGAGCACGTGATAGTGTGTAGTTTTAAAAATGAGAAGCTATGTGTTGTATAACAGTGAGACCTTGCATTGTTTTGAATGTAAATAAAGTGAGAAGTCCTAATTACAAACATTTAAAGAATCTGTATGGAACTTCATAGTATCTAAGTTTGTCTACGATGATGTTTATCAACAAATTCTCGTTGAATATATTCATACATTTTCAGTTTCATTACTTTAAGAGATGATTCTTGTTTATATGGATATCACTGATGATTATCTGTATATTTTAATTTATCCGGTGAAATAAGCAGAATAAGACCAATAATTTTTTTTAACAAAACTATTTTGGTTGCTAAATTTTGAAACACTCTATGTAATGTTATGTTATTGAGGTTATTTCCAAATTATAAGTGAAAAAATGGTGTGAATTTCAAAAACTATTCTTATTAAATTATATAATTGACTATCTTGACAATTGACATAGTTAAATGAATTTCATATAGTCTCATGCAAGTGTGAGTCTCTGGTACACCGTACACGTAGAGATACAGCTAAGCAAACAAGTAGACTTATAAAGACAAATTGGGCAGAAATTGCAAACTACTTGCACTCTTTGGATATCTTCTTTCTTCTTTGTACATTATATTCTCCGAATTTCAACGTGTAATGTCATTTTCCTTAAACCTATTAATGTTTTTGAAATAAGTGGTGTATTAATTTGAAATAAAAGTAATAATATAAAAAAAATTCACAACAATTGGTATGGTAAAGATCTTGATTATAAGAATATCCCAAAGATATTATATTTGTTCTTTATATTTTGTGTGTGTGTGTGTGTTTTGTCTCTTATGTAAACCTAAATCATAGAGAAAAGTTTGTCGTTACATGTACAATCACTAATTTTGTCGATATTAAAAGTAGTACGTGTGTGGTTTACAAACCAGTCAGTCAATTTGAATCAAACACAACCGTTCATCCATCCAATTTCTCTTTTCCTTAAATATTTTCTTTCTCAACAAATTAAAACCGTGTTTTAAATTCTTGTCACCATTCATTAAGCTCTATATATACACACCAACAATTCACTATTGAAACTTATTAGAAATCCGAATACAATTTCAAAAACTAGAAAAGATCGAGGTCATGGTTAGATCAGAATTAGGAAGAAGAAGATCTTTTTTCGGAACAGAAATGGTGCCAGCGCCGGTGATTTCTCGCCAGCGATGTTCAATGTCTCCAACATTAGAGACAATTGTGGAAGAAAGGTCGGATGATTTAAGTCATCAAGATCATTATAAGAGTGTAGTTGTGGGTCAACGACATCGTTTGTTATTTCTAGTTCCGGCCATTTTATCGGCCGTGTCTTGTGCTTTGTTGTATAGTCAGGATTGTGTTGTTCGACTTATTTGAACATATTTACTTACGTACGTATTTTTCAATGTAACTATATGTATTATCAGAAGAGTTTTCTACTATCTTTTAATTAAAATTCTCAGTTTCAATGTTTAAACTTTGTTCTTTATATTGTTGCTGCGACAACAGTTAGCGACCAAATTTTTACACATTATTATAAACAAAAGACATAGTTGAAAGGAGATAAGGAGTCGCTGCGTTTCTTTCAGTGAAGAGTTGACGGTGTCGCCGGTGACGCTAAATGGAACAGCGAATGTAATAATAGTCGACTACTTTTTCCTTTGTTTGCTTTTATATTCACGAAATTGGTTTTAAAGTCAGTTAGTATTTTTTACTTTTTGATCTCTGACGCATCGACCAAAAGAAGAACACGGCCTTAGTGTTAAATTGTCCATTTCATTTACAACAATAAAATTATAATATATTATGCTCGTTGGTCTGGGTTTTTTAATCCAAATAACACGTTTTTTACATGGCTCGATCAGTCTTTGAAAAATGAATTCATAGGTTAAAACACCCTCTTAAACCAATTTTTAAAAAAAAAGATAGTATCGGAATTCTGAGAACAAAGTTATGTCTATATAGTCATCTCTAGGACGTCCAATAAAATTTGAACAAGAATGACTTCTCGGGATAACACCCACAAATTAAAAAAACGATCTAAATTTGAAAAATGTATCTTTAGTAAATGATTCTTTTGTCAACAACCGTTGGATAAATAAAACTTTAATTTATAGTTAAACTTTCTAAACTTTTAACAATATCACGTAGGATAAATGAAATTCTCTAGATTGAAACTCGGATAGAGATAATAGTAGAACTAACATTTAATCACATGACCAAATATATTTTCCTGTATTTTAGAAAATAGTCAATTAAAACACTTTTTATTACATATGCAAAACACATTCTCTAGTAAAAAAGAAAAACGAGCCATTTTTTAAAAAACTCTTAAATTAAGGAAAACAAGGAACAGGTACAAAGCCTAAAGATCCAACAGCATATAGGCTCGACTCAAGACACAACAAACAGTCCAAACAAAAGAGGCAAAGCAATGGACCTATGACCTATGCTTTGAGACAAAACAGGTCCAAAACAAGATTTAAAACCTAAGAGAAACAAAAGCCCACAAACGTGGGGAAGACGAAACAATAACCCTATCATGACTATCAGGGTGAGAAGATGAGAATTCAGACTGAATTGATTTCCGTCGAAAGGAAGGATCCGGTTTGTCGAGGTAGGTGACAATGTGTTCATTCTCTAGATTAGCTGCAAGGTCCTGGTCCATGTTTGTGATATGAAATTTCATTGATTCCAAAGCGATGAGTTGATCAAGAAGATCACAGAAGGTAACGTTGTTGATTGGGTCAAGAGTAGTAGAGTCGTAAGCGAGAGTGCTGGAAATCTCTATTTGTTGTGTTTGTATTGAAGGGGAGTAAGCTTGAGCAATGTTCATTGAAGTAACACTTCCAGAAGTGTCTGAACCATCGGGTGAACCATTGGGATTGTAGTGGAGGTAGTCATGAGGTTGAAGTTGGTACGAACAATGTTCCTCTTTATGTGTGAGTCGCTGACATCTGCTGCAAATGTTTGAAGCCATCTCGTAATGAAAGTGGACGAGAGCTCTATCTCCATTTTGGAAGACCATTGGCCAAAAAAGCTGAAGCTAATCCCATATGTGTATCTGAACCTTAACTCCGAGAATACAAACTACAATGTGTGCAGTTGAGATATAAGCGTACTGGATGGGAAGATCTCTGAGTTGAACCCAAACTTATAAACAATCGATAAGGTGGTGTATAGCATTTCCGGTCCAACGATAAAGCACCATAGGCCATCCCTTGAAGATCACTGGTTGTTGTCTCATCACTATTGTAATGTCCATTTCTGAAACAAAGAAGAATTGGACATATTCAAAGCCAATAATTGCACCCCACCACCGAAGATGGTATACGCCAGATCCTTGGTAGCACGTCGATCATTTCTTAAAGGTTTTGATCGATGAGGTGAAGTGTTCTTGCTATAAGACTGAGTCTGTTCTGAGCCAAGGTCAGGCATGTGGTTTCAACCAAGATGGAGGTGGGTAATGGTATTAGTGTTGAAATTCTCCGTTGTTGAGTTTTTGGATTATGTTGAGGAGTTGTGTTGTGTAGGTTGCAGATGAGGATGTTTAAATAGGAAGAGGGTTTCGTTTGATTGGTGGTGTAGACCTCGCGTATGAAGGAAGTTTAAAGTCATCATTGTCTTGGGATATGAGCTTCATGCATAGAAAAAGCATACCTAGCATGAGCCATCTGTTAGAGAAGGGATAATTCACTATGGTATTGGAGGTTGAGAAGGTTTGGTTGGTTAATTTTTGGCGTGGCCAGGTGGCAATTAGTAATAGGTTGAGGCGTCTTCTTTAAGGGAGAAAGGCAATGCTCATGATGGTTTAGGAATTGAAAAACCAAGATTAGTAATGATGTTGAACTTGGGAAAAGGGAAAGGTTAAAGGGGATATGTGTCTTGTCTTTTTGGCAAAAAGCATCTTTTAGGAGTTTAACCAATGGGGGAGGGTTTAAAGGAGAAAATAAAACCTACGGATTGAAAAGGCGTCCAAAGATGTTTAAAGGGAGGAAACTGGATCTGGGTTGGCGATGGAGATGGGCTATAATCCAAAACATCAGGCCTTTCAAATGCGAGGAACAAATCCAGCCTCGTCAAGCAAGTTGGGCCTGTTAGATACCACAATCCAGTTGCAGGTCATTGGGTTGATGATTTGGTTTAATCCATCTCTGTAAGCCTCATTCAGTGTAGTCATTAAATCTACCATTGTTGATGACGCTTCATGTGATGTTGTTAGCATCAGAGTTTGCCTCCAGTGATAGTGTGAGAATCCTTATTGAGGTGAAGAGTTGGAGGAGAGGTGTGATTCTCATTGTCTAGGGTTTCAGTCTTGGCCAGATTGCGGAGATGCAAGTGCGTCTGGAACAGTTTTTTTTCACTCATAAGTTACAATCAGTAATACGGAGGTCTAGTATACTTCCAAGAACCCAATATATTTCAGTGAACGCTACACCTAGCTTGGTGGGTTGTAAAGGTAAGACATGTCTAGCATGGATGTAGGAGCCCACACTTTCATCTTTTAAAATTCAAGCTGCTCCATCCAGGTTTCAATGTCGAGATCTGCAAATTTTCCAAAATATTGAGAATAGAGCGGGTTCTTGTGTGGTCATGTCATATGTTTAATAATCGAAAGCTTCTAGCAGTGTAGCTAAGACTAAATCCATCGTGAATTCACCTCAAACCAAAGATTGGCCTCAGTTTTGCACTCAAGATAGCAAGCTTCAAATCTCCTCACCTTTTATTGTGGTATGATTCCTTGCCTTCCAGATTGTCCATAGAATCTATAGAAAGAGCAGCTTGATTTCAGGGGTTAAATATTTGTTTTGATTGGTATTGAATAGGTAGGCAAAGTTGGCAATGAGATCGTTATCCGATAAACCAAGAGGCGGGGTGGAAAGAGTGAAAGATCCCATAATTATTTTGCCAAGGTGTATCTGAATAGCATATGGTTGATAGATTCCAAATTGTGGTTGCAGGTATTGCAGGTATCTTCCTCTATTATTTTCTTGGTCTTGTGCTCTTTTTTAAGAGCAAGAACCCCAGATAGAGCTCTCCATAAAAAAATTTGAAGATCCCAAATTTTCTTTTTGATGATGTTTACAATGTTGATTTCATGTTCATGTAAGAAAACACCATGATTCTGTAAATGATTGCATAACCAGTTACCAATTTTGACAGAATAATATCCCAATGCGGTGAAGGATCATGTCCATGAGTCTGGGGTGGTGGTGGTAGGTGATGTTTGGATGATTCTCTCAACATCAAGGTGATGTATGGTTGCCTTTATTTTGTTCATATTGCATTCTATTCCGTTGATCAGGTCACACACTCTAAGGCAGATGTCAAAGGTTAGATCCTTGGAGATAGTGGGTCTTGGAAACTGATCTAGAATCCAGTTGGTGGACCAGACACGAGAGTAATTACCTGATCCAATACTTCTAAAAAGGCCTTTTTGAGTAAGGATCTTCCATGTAAAATACTTCTCCAAGCTAATGATGGTTTGGAGCCAACATTGTTGTGCATGAATTCATGTGCTTGGGAGTAGCAGGCTTTATAGACACGTGAGAGAAGGGACTCAGGGTGCATCAGAATGCGCCATGCTTATTTTGCTAGGAGAGCTTGATTGAAGTTAGCAAAGTCTTGGAATCCAATTCCCACTTTTTCTTTTCTTTTACAAACTTAAGTCCATGAAATCCAAGGAATTTTCTTTCTATTTGGTGTCAATCCCCACCAAAATTGTAGTGTCGTACTAGTGATCACAGAGCATTAAGCATTTGATAATTTGAAGCAGGACATGGTGTATATAGAGAGACTAAGAGCCACTAATTTTAGCAGAATTTCTTTGCCATCCGGCAAGAGCAAACGAGAGTTCTAGTGATTGATTCTTTTAGTCATATTTTTTTATGAAGTCAAAAGTTTGTTTTTTGAACCCTTTAAGCAGTCAGGCAATCCGAGGTATTTTCCAATCCCTTGATCTGAGTATATGTTTAAAATCTACTTGATTACTTCTGTGATTGTTGGTAGAACTTTATTGCCAAATATAATAGAGGATTTGTGATAACTGATTCTTTGGCATAATGCATTCTCATATCTGCGTAAGCAATTCTTAAAGGCAAAGGTCTCCTCAATTGTAGTTTTGCGTACAAAATAGGCTATCATCAACATAGAGTAGGTGTTGAATTATTGGCCATGTCTGATAAAATTGCAATCCCGTCAGCCGTGTTTGGCTGATTTCTTTGTTCATTATATAAGAGAGGGTCTTCGTTGCAATAATAAAGAGTAAAGTAGACAGAGGGTATCCCTGCCGCAACCATCTCCGAGGTTTAATTAATCCATGTACTCCATCATTAATTAAAACTGAGAAGGATACCAACGAGACAGTGCATAATGAGTTTCATCCATTAGGGAGCAAAACCGAGTTTCAGTAGAGTTCTTTCCAGGAAAGTCCATTCAATTTTGTCATATACTCTACACATATCAGTTTTGACCGCCATATATTTTTTTGAGCTTTGTTGTTGGTTTGTAGGTGATGAAGAACTTCATGTGCAAGTAGAATATTGTATGAGATAACTCATACCTTAACAAAAGCTCCTTGGTTCTCTGAGATGATTGATGGTAAAAGAGGTTTAAGTCTATGGACAATGATTTTAGATATAATCTTGCACAAGATAAAGAAAAGGCTGAGAGGCTGGAACTCACTCATATTTGTAAGATTGGAGCATTTGGAATTAGCGCAATGTGTGTAGTTCCATTCTGAGGAAAATACCGTTTTTGAAAGCATTATGGATTTCCCTAGTTACTTGGTCGCCAATTTTGTTCCAGCAGTGCTGGAAGAAAGTTTCAGACATTCCAACAGGGCCCGATGAACTTTCACCGTGAATATTGAAGACTATGGTTCAGATTTTATACTTGGTAACCTTTTTTAGCAGTAGACGGTTCATGCCTTCAGATATCTTGGGAGATAAAGAATCCAAAATCTCATCAATTCCACTAGGATTAGAAGTAGAGAAAAGGTCTTGGAAGTAGTTGGCAACAATATTACCTTTAGACCCTTCAGAGTAATGTAACATGTTATTTTCATCATGTAGTGCAAGGATTTGATTCCTAAATTTGCGCTCTTTCACACTGTTGTGGAAGAAAGCAGTGTTCTTATCGCCCACAGCTAACCATTTTTCTTTACTTCTTTGTTTCAAGAAGAGTTCCTCTGTATTGACTTGTTCCTCCATATGGATTTTGATGCGATGAATCTTGGAAAGATCAGGGTGAGATTTCATGAGTTCCAAATCCAAGGCTTTTCTTAGGTGGTGTAGTTCTGTAGGAGAGTTAGTTTTTTCTTTTCTTTTCCACTCCGAGATTGCAGCTCTGCAATTTTGGAGGTGATCACAAATAGAGGGAGCAGTGGGGTTGTCATTAACATGCCAAGCCATGGAGATGACTTTGTTAGTATTTTGCCTTCGAGTGAATCTTTTATCAAAACAAAACCATTTCCTGAACTTTTGTGTTTTAACTGTGTAGGTGATCAGAATAGGTATATGGTGAGACCCCATGAAGTCTAAGTACTCAGTGTTTGTCCGAGGCATGATGTCAAATAATGCTTTGTTGCCAAAGCCTCTATATAATCAGCATTGGACCCAGTGGTTATGTCTTTGACCTGCCCAGGAATAGAATGCACCTTTGCTGGGAAATTCTCTAATATTGCATTCCTCAATCATGGTATTAAAGTCATGAAAGGATGATTGTGTATGTGGGGCCCTCTCTTTTTTCTCTATATTGAACATCAACTCATTAAAGTCTCTAGCCATAAGCCATGGTACAGCTCTTTATCGACCTATAGCGGTGAGTGCATACCAAACTTTTCTTCTCAGTTCCTTACGAGGGTTCCCATAGACAAAGGTAATGTGTAAGATGTATCCTCCCACACCTAACTTGGTGTCAATGATGTTTTGTTAGCTTGCAAAATTTAGAGATCCATATTCTTTTTCCCCATGAGAGCGAGACCTCCACTAAAGCCAACATGTTCCACCGTGATCATGTTGTCATAGCGTATCCATAGTTTAATAGACTCCATGTGTTCTTTGTTTCCATGAGGAAGATTAAGTCCGGAAATAAGAAGTGTTTTATTTCTTTAAGGCGTCGAACTGTCAAGGGATTCCTTAAACCTTGACAGTTCCAACAAATTATACTCATTGTAATTTGGGTGGCTTATGGAGAGCCACCATACCTTCATTTTTCGATGTTGAGTCCAAGTATTCCTCAAGATGTTTCGCTGCCATTGTTTTTAGTTTTTTTTAGTTTTCCTTCTTCTTCTCCATCTGTTGGATGTGTATTGGTATGAGTTGTTGCCAAAGCTAGGGTAGATGAGGCTCTATCTAATATCGCTCTTTTATATTGCTGCAGTGGTTTTGTTGTTCTGGTCGAGAGAGTGCAGGCGTGTGAAGTCCTTACTATGTCTCTCATGATAATATCCAATGAATTTTGCAGTTAGTGTGTCGATTGTTCCTTGGTTGCACTCTGTGGTGGTTCTGGTGTGTTAGCTCCTTGTGATGTGAGAGTGTCTGACATAGGTGGAGGTGACGTGTTTTCCTGAAGAAGTTTTATAAAATGTATGGGATCCATCATTATGAGTAAAATTATCCGTTGGTGATGTCTGTTGTAGGTTTGGGCCCTCATTAAAAGTGTGTCGGTTGGTGGGTGAAGCATTTTGATCCATGTGTGGATGTTGCATTGTTGTCTCTATGGTTGTGTTGCAGTTCTGTTTCCCATGTATAAGCCTTCTGCGGGTGAGACAAATTTTCTTAGCCCTTTTGTAATCAATTTTAATTTCAATCTGTTTCCCATCTGGCAGTTTGGTGATGCGGGATTGTTGTAACGTGTTTGTCAGGTCAAACTGGATTTTGACCCGTATGTATTCATGTAGTTGGGTCTTGTGTTTATCAAAATCAATGTCGAGGACCTCTCCAATTGTGTTGGAAACGGCGTGGAATAGATCTTTTGTGTAATTCCCAATTAGGATCTGATGTAGTCTAATCCACATGGGAATGATCTCAAGATCTATGGCTTTGAAATTGTTATCTTCGGGAGCTACTACCACTCCCCAGTCTTCGAATGACCAAAAAACAAACTTACAGACTTCTTAAAGGGTTTCCTTAGAAGGATTTTGAAGTAGAACGTATCCTTAGTAATGACTGTACCAATGATCTTGTTTTCTAACCTCCATATTCTTAATAGCATGAGCATAGCTTTGGATATATTTTGTCTGGTAGGGTTGAGTAATCTGCCCATCAGCAGAAATTTGTTTTCGATATCAGAAGTGTAGAGGTCATTTGGTGGGCGATCATATGTGATTTCCTCTGATATTGCCAAAGATCTCATGTATTTGATATTATCGGAAGTTTCCTCATGTTATCCGATGTGGTAGTTGAGGTAGATCCCATGCATGCAAGGTGGTCAGGAGAATGGGTGGTGACAAGAAGATCATGGGAATTAGAAGATATGATTTACTACGTGAAAATCAGATCGAAGCAGAGTATATGAGCTTAGATCGAGTGCATGCAAGATGTTCATAGATAAGGGTTAACTGGGATTGTTGGAATTAATGATTAGGAGATAGGTAAAACAAACTGAGAATAATAGATTAAAACGTTTGATTCTGTAAAATAGAAAGATGAATCGAAATCAAGAGATCTAATGGTTATACTTCCTGTACTCTTAGATAAAAGAGGAGAAAAGGTCTTTTTTTTGTTTTTTCGGATATCTGAAAGTCAAGCCTATACCAGACACTTTAAAGTATAACTCTTTATTTTACCTAAAATCATGGAGAACATTTTTGTTATCAACAATAACACATCGAATTATAAATAATAGAAGCAATAAATCAAAAGTCTTTGATGATCATGTAAAGGACATAGTAGAAAAGCATTGTGACTAACAGAAGAAGAAATATCACAATTCGTTTTGGTGCCTTGACTACAAGACAATTATATCCTTGTTCAAAAATAGTTTTCAATTTAGGTTGTGAGAGACTCCTCGATGATCGTCTCAACTGGATTTGATAAGACAGTGATAAAGGTGCTACTTTTAATCTCAATGTTTGAATACACCTCATTTCATTTGCCATATTGATGTTGTTTAAGGAGGTTTTGTGTTCTTCGGGCGGAGGAAAGAATAGTATTTGAATAGTATTTTATTGTTTAATTGTTTAATTATTGGATGAGAACAAAAGAATGACTTAAATAGAAAAAATTACAAGACTTTTTAAGTAGGAAGAATGTTCCAAGTGAAAATATGAGAATTGGACAATTTTCGACACTTAAAAAAAATTGAGTTAGGAAAATTGGAAACAATATCAAAATATGTGGTAAAAATATGAAAAAGGAAAGGGAAAATGTCATTTTAACCTTATATTTACTGAAAATGGTTAATTAAACTTTGAATTTTGGATGTGCTTGATTAAACCTTCAATTTTTTATCAGCTTCTGTAAAAAAATTCAATTTTGCGTTGACTAGGCCAATTTAACTTTTTGTGAAAATAAAATTAAAATTGACTATAAAATCAAAAGCCAAGTTGGAAATTGGAAGTTCGATTCACTTTTTATCTTCGTTATAAAAAATCCATAAGCTTAATTTGCTCTTTGCTTTGAAGAGTAAGTTCAAATTCGTCAATTTAAAGTATCGAAGACAACATTTTAAATCGACGAATTTGAACTCATTCTTGAAAGAAAAGAGTAAATCAAACTTATGGATTCTTCATAACGAAGATAAGAAGTAAATAGAACTTTCAAATTTCTAATTTGGATTTCGAGTTTAGAGCCAATTTTGATTTCATTTTCGTGAAAGATTAAAATGGTGTAGTCAAAACAAAATTGAAGGTTTTTTTAGAAGTCAACAAAAATTTGACGATTTAATCAATCACATCTAAAATTTAAGTTTTAGTCAACCATTTTTGGTAAATACAAGATTAAATTGATATTTTTCCCAAAAAGAAAACCAAAAGTAAAGTTTGAAGGGAATGGTGAGATAAATGACGAGACTGATATATCATATGAAGAAATAAGAGCAAATTAAGAACTAAAGATATTAACCTCCAAGTGACTTTCGTTTGCAAAATAAACCTCCAAATGATAAAAATGCAAGTTAAACCCATGAAATAAAAATTAACCTGCAATATAA